>CAOKZL010003597.1:0-83282 GCA_948472985.1 Iguana delicatissima
AGGCCATTTTCCCTCGGTTCATAATCCTTTGTGATTTGACAAGAACCCACTACCAAAGTTAACATCTCAGTTTGGGAAAGCTGAGGATAAAAGGGCTCACGAGGACTCCTCACTCACCACACCACCCAGCTGCTGTCAGAGGACCTGATACATGTCGCCACTTCCACAAGTTACTTATCACCTCGTCCTTTATTTCCTTCAGACTGAATGTTCTTGCTACCCGTAGTGCCATCAGAGCTATGACTCTGGTAGCTGCTTCACTCACTCCTCCCCACTCATTCAGACATGAGGTAAACAAGCAGAGCTGGGAATATTAAATTTGAAAATTAATTCAGTAATATCAACCAGTTAAAACTGACAAATTAATTCACTGGTGGACTGAAGTGTAAGACTAGACCAGAGAACTGCGTGGAGGTTGTCACTGTTGACCTTAGGGAGCAGATTTTGTTATTAGCTCTTTCAAAAGGGCTGTTTTTGGCCCTATAAAATTCCCTTTCTCAAACCTGGACTTTTCCCCCACGTGGACTACAAAGTCCATAATATGATTATTGCCTGGGAATGGTGGGAATCCAGTACATCTGAAAACTGTCGGGAAAGCGGTGCCAAAACGTGGGATCTCGTCTTGCAGCCTCTTCAATTTGTCAAATTGTCTGCATCTCTTTTCTTTCCATCTCTACCAACACATTTCATTCCCTCTTCAAATTCTCTTTTGGTAAAAGTTAATAAAGAGTGGTTTAGTTCAGGTGGAGATGCTTAGAGGGTGCTAATCCATTACAAGTACTGCAATAAGTGAATAGCTCCAAAGATCAGTCACTGATTTAAGAGTGGGGAGTCCTTAATCAGAAGCTTTTGAGAGTGTCTGACATCTGCAGAATATTTTTTTTCACTGCACAATTGAAGCACTACATCTTTCCTGCCTCCTCACGTCAGGAAGTGTGCCTGCAAAGATCAATGGTGGAGGACAGTTTTGCATGCAGGAGTCGGGGTCCCAAATACAATCTGCAACATCTGTAGTTTGTTTAATTATGAAACATCTTGTATGTCCACTCTTCTTGGCACCCATCTTACCTTAAGTGTGTAATTAAAAGGGAGGGGTGGTAAGAAGGAAAAGGGGACTGAGTAAAAAGCAAAATGGCAAGAGTAAGGAGATAGAAAAAGAAGGAGAATGGAAAAGGAAATTGGAGATAGATTTGAGGATAACATTCACTTAATTATCCAGGACACTAGCACCGTTTGAGTGATACGCTAAGAATTGCAAATTGTAGGTCAGCCCAAATGTTACAATATACCTTACATAATAATATACAATAGAAACCAGCCACTTCCATTCCCCACAGAGACTCCAAACACTTTCTTTTCATACGGATCCGTGGGGAGGGAACCTTTTGACCTAAAAGGTCTTAAGATTAAGGGCCTTTTCTCAAAAGGTGTTTGTGTGTATTGTGCTGCAATATACAACTGAGACCAGTCCAGAAAATAATTAGTAGAGAAGGAGAAGTTAGTGAACAGAATCACAGTGCACCCATACCCCTTCCCCTTGAAAGATTCTAAGCCTTTTCCTTCCGTGCAGGCCACTGGGGGTCATTTCAAAAGAGCCCTCAATGCTTGGTGGTCTTTGTTTTCTGCAAAGAAAAAGAAAATAAAAACACTTCTTACACTTCAAATTCCTTTCCAAGACTCATTTTTTTCTTCTTTCCCAAAATTAGCTGTTCTGCTCCATAAGCTGAACTGACACCAGCTTTGAAAAGTTGTCCTTCTCTCTGCTATCTTCGCAAAGTAATTGCACAGATTATTCTGCCGATCACAGCCATGTGACACCTTTCCTCAAATCCTAATATTGCTTCTACGGAGTCAGCAGACTTTCTGTTTCACTGATTGTGCCAAAGGAAGAGGGACACATTATAATAAATTCTAATGATCTAATTCACTAAAGCCTGTTTATCATTTCAGCACTGCTTGGCAAACCTAAAAAGTTAAGTGAAATGCCTAGAAAGAAATAGTGAATTAATCAGTGAGTGACTACAGTTCCCTGAATAGCTCAGCCATCATGGCCATTGGACATTCTTAGTTGTAATCTATAAAGTAAAATAACATTCCATGCCCTGGTTTACCCTTGCTCTGGCATTGGTAAAGAGCTACGGTTTAGCTCTGCAGCAGCCAGGAGGTCACCATGTTAGATTTCATGCCTTTGATAAGCATTGCAGCTGAAGCAAATGCCTCCAGGGGGACCGGGTGCAGGAAGTAAAAGGAGACTGCTGCATCACCACATGCAGGGCCATGACAGCAATGAGAACAAGGGAAGAAGGGGAAAAACCTAGTATCAAGCGGGGCAAAACAAGTGCACAAATCAGAAGCTCACTACTTTCACTTATTTTTCCACAGAGAAATTCCCTTTTTGCAGGCAAAATGCAGCTGCTATTATTACCTCTAGAAACTTCTCTGAAAAGAAAATAATTCTTTAGGATGGGCAACTTTAAAAGAATCAGAGCGTGATCAACACATATTTGCTCAGAAGTAAGTCCGGTTATGTTCAAGGGGGTTTACTTCGAGGAATGCCAGCACAGGATTATAGCTTTTCCTATTTCTGCTCCAGTCCTGCTGTGGGTTGTAAAGTATCTAAAGAATTCTGTATCTAGAGTGTTTATAGTTCTAAATCTATAAGTGAACTGAACTGACCCCCCATCTGCATTTAGTTCAGAACTCTTGAATTTATTCTGCATCAAGGCTAGCTGGCTGTCAGTGAGTTTGCATTGCGTTTTGAATTACTTTCGTTTGGTTATCATATTTTAGAAAACCAGGTGCAAAAGACAATGCACAGGAGTTTTTAGCACTTAAAAAGCAGCAGGCCAAAGAATGTCTCACCCTAAATGTACCAAATCTATGTGGGAGCATATGATATATGCCGCCATCTCAGCGCATCCGGTTGTCCCAGAGGACATAGTGAATGTAATTGAAAGGGCATGCCAGGAGCATATGTGAACTAGCTCCACCTGCACACTACCACCTGTGTGCATATCTGAGTGCAGGCAGGCAAAGAGCATAGGGTGTTGTCAGGGAATGGGAAGGTGCTAGCTAGAGCAGCAGTCAAAAAGAAAAAACCTTCTATTTATTAATTAAATGAACAGAGGGATTTGTGTGAACGACCCTTTTTATTTCCGTAGTTGAATATCTGCCTTGCTCTTTTCTTCTTGTTCAGCTGGAGTTTCAAAATTCAGCTGTCCTTTTCCTTTTGAAAAAGTGAAATATTTCTGATAATGTCGGTCTATCAGAGGATAATTGTTGGAAAGAAGCATTCATAAGCACCTCTGCATCCTGTAAGGACCAGCATTAATGCTTCAAGCCATATCCACTTACACAAAGACTCTAATGCAGCGGTTCTCAACCTGTGGGTCCCCAGATGTTTGTGGACTTCAGCTCCCAGAAGCCCTGAGCATTGACCATAGTGGCTGGGGCTTCTGGGAGCTGAAGTCTACGAACATCTGGGGACCCACAGGTTGAGAACCACTGCTCTAATGTCTCCTCACCTCTTAAAATCCAACAGGGTAGCTGTGTCAGTCTGTTGGAGCAGAAAGAATAGAATCCAGCTCATTATAGTATGAGCTCATGGTATAATAAATTTGTTAATTTACAATGTTACAGGACTCATTCTTGACTTTACTTCTTAATAGATCCAGATACCTGACTTCTTGCAGGATAACAGCTTAAAGTTGGACACAGATTGCCTAATGTTTTTCCATGGTTCTGTGCAAATAAGATTCATCATAAAGGTAAACATTGCTAGTCAGCATTCTTGCTGCTCATTTTCTTCTGTGAGGTAGCATTGAAATTCTTAATTGTAGAGTGGAGTCAGGGCTGTGGCAAGAGCTTTCCACATACACTAGGGTGTCAGCATTAAGTGCATGGCTCTTGGATGCATCCAGATTACCAAGTGTCCCATCTTAAGTCTGCTGCCCTATACATGTTGCATAACTAATCAAGATCACAGTGCTAGCTGAAGGCTGAGTTTGCAACATTTTGTCAGTAGCGACAAGTAGATGGAAATATGTCTGTTTTAAATCATTTTGTTCCTGAACTTCTTTGTATGCACTACAGTAGTCCTTTATCTATATCCCACACACTTTCACTCATCAACATTTCATGCAGATTTCATTTGAAGAAGAGGGAGCAAAGCAGAACAAAAGCCATACAGAGTGTATCTGTAACAACTGATCTTATAGTGCCTGTGATCAGTCAAAGCACTATATTGTGATGTATTGTGTTAATTTTCTTTTAGACATTGAACAGTGTAGTCCTAAATACCCCTGAGTTCAGCACAACTCCTGTGCAGTCTCGGGACTGAGTAGCCAAATGGAATTCAGTGGAACATTTTGCCAAATAAGCAGGCACAAGGCCTAAAGGCAGCATTGGATGACTATTGGTAAAAGCAAAATCCTTAAGAGAATGCTTGCTTAATTACATAAGAAAGCACTTTTAAAAGTGGGTTAAACTAGTATTATTTTACTCCATCATAGACACCTTTTCATTATTCTATATAATTTGATTTCATAATGGCAACCATTTTTCGTAAGTAAGTAGGATAGATCAATTCAGTAGCTTGGAGCCTAAGATAAAGTTACATACGGGAAGTTCACAGAAGGAACAGTCCCATATCCCTCCTTCCCCTTGTATAGTAAGGCAGACAGTTTGTTTTAGATAGGAAGCAGAGATGCATGAGTCCAACGAGCTTGGACACTTGACAAAATTCCTAAAAGGATGTTGGTTCATGTCCCACATGAAGTGTGTTGTCAGCATGTCCAACTTTAAGTGAGTCCTTGTCAGCTGGACTGACAAATTCAGCCATGAAAACCTGCACCTTAACAACCAGCTCAAAAGCTTGTTAAGAGACCTGAGAGGAATAATTTTAGACAAATAATCCTAAGCTTCCTTTATTATCTGCATAATCTCTGGGAAAGTAGAAATGGGAAGACTATCATTTAAAATGAGGAGCAGGCTGAATCCCGGTGCTAGAGAAAATGTAAGCGGGACCAGTTCAGCTTTATGCCTTGTGAATTACGGGCACCAGTGTTCAGATCTCCTTTCAGTGTGCATGGAAGTTTTTGAATGCTAATTTTGAAATGGAATTTTCATGATTATTTTTTTCATTTAACTAGTCCATTCAGAAGGTGAGACTGTATAGAATATGGAACAGGACAGTAGGGGTTTTTTCCATGTATAGATCCATCTTTACATTATGAAAGCTAAGTTGGACATAAAAGCCTCACTAATATTTAGGACAAAGGAGCTTTTTGAAAACATGATCTGGTTTTAATTCTTAGATAAAGAAGCTCATTGGGACTGATATAAAACAATAATGACAGAATTTCAGGCATACTGTTTTCTGGACTGTATTAAACAAAGCAGCTTACTGATAGTTTCCATGTATGTCAAAAAGATAGATTTTGGGGAGGGGGGCTATTATTGGCTCAATGAATATATTCCATTGTTGAAATAAAGTGTGCTTTTGTGAAAGTCTGTGCTGGTTTGAACATCTCTGTTAAAAGTTTAGGAGTGAGGAACATTTATTTAAACCAGAAGCAAATAAATAACAAAATAATGTATATGAACAAATGTCAATGGTGTACTGTAAGTAAACAACTGTATATTAAAGATATTATTTTCATGATACTTTAAAAGTATAGTGTTTCTTTTTCTTTTTCCATCAGATGTTAGCTGGATAACTTTGTATAATTTTGCAAGCTTAAATGGTCAGATATTTTCCCTAAAATAATTGAAATGAAATGTGCGTATTTTTTAAGTTGTGTTGAATATTGCTAAAATGCAAAGTCTACACTGTTAAAGAGAAGTGTTTTCTTAATGCAGAGGAGATAAGTCTGACCATCCAGATATTATTGGCCTGCAGCTTCCATCAGGCTAGCAAGAATTTTCAGTTCAGGAACATCTGGAAACACATCTTCTCACTTGTCTTAAAATCTGCTAGCTTTATCTGGAGAACAGAAGTTATTCTTCAGATGATTACACATGTTAACTTCATCCTTTTTTTATTTTTCATTTCTACTTCTTGGAATCCTTTTCAAATACAAAATGAGCCTTAGACCTACATTTAGTTGCTAGTCTAACATGAGTAGATCCATTGAAATAATGGCATTTACAGAAGTGTTGACTTACCCAGTTTCCATTGATTCAGTAGGTCTACTCTAGTTGGGACTTACCATTGGATTTAGGCCTTTAAATTTGCATTAGGATCTCATATATAATACTTTTATGCCCTGGTTCAGATGTGAAAAGAAAACATGGTCTGATCCTGCTTTGGTTTCACTAGCCATAATTTAAACAAACTACAAGCACTTGGATTTGAATATTCTGGTTAGTTTAAAATCAGAACTGGAAGCTCCAAATTTTATCTGGCACGTGGGAAAGAGTAGAGTGGACTCAAGGCCCATAACAACGTGTTTGTGTAGTGGGGAACTTCATTTTCACATTATGTGGAAACCAAACCTGTCTATCTATTATGATCAGACATCTTTTGGAATTTCAAAATGGTTTGAATTTACAAAAATGGACATTAACAAACAGGACCTGCATCAAAAAATGTTAGTTCATTTTCATCTTGTAAATAGAAGCTTTTTTTGTTCATACTGTCAGCCAGGCAGGCATTTTCCAAGTGACAATCAACAGTCTATTGCTACTAAACGCACTTATGTTTTCACTGAGCTGGTGTCCATGTGTGTGTATGTGTGTGTGTGTCCCTCCCCACACACTTTAAAACAAAACAATGCCAAAACTGAGCATGGTTGCACCTCCTTTTTCTTTGTCCACAATCCCTTTAGCATTCATCATCTGCATTTGTTATTAGAGGAAGTGATATTAAATGCTGGACAGATCAAAAGATTGGACATTCCTTCATCCTGACAATTTTTTCCCAGCATCAGTGTGACAAGCCCTTTTTCCTACCAGACTGGTGTGGCAGTTCCCAATCTAATAAGGCGCCCTGTCTTTACCCCACAGCTCTGCCTTCCACTTTGTGTAAAACGGTGAGGTTTCAAGGTTTCTTTAGAACTCTTTAATAGTTTTATGCTAGTGTGTTTTCTGTGTTACTTTAAATAGTGTGTACAACTGAGCCAAGTCAACATTTAGAAAAATAAACTGTAACTTTCATTTAGATAACAATAAGAATAAAGTATTAACATTTATGTGCAGGTCAAAGTTAACTCCAGCATCTTTCATTTTGAAGTGACAGCCAACAGTCTATTGCTACTAAATATACCTATGTTTTCACTGAGCTGGTGTCCAGGTCTCTGTCTCTGTCTCTCTCTCGCACACGCACTCTCTCTCTCTCACACACACACACACACACACAACTTTTTTAAAAAAAGTTGCAGCTCCTTTTGTTTTGCCTACAATTCCTTTAGCACTTATCATCTGAGTTTATTAGAGGGAGTGATATTAAGTGCTGAACAGGTGCAATAATAATAATATACTACTAATAATAGTAATAATAATAATAATGGTGATGATGTAGACTTCTTTGAATGCATAGCATGCCACTATTACATATGGCAGAGAATTTCTCATATCAAGAATTTGCCTTTTCATGGGGCACCATATTCTTCATATAAGATAGGGATGAGAATCATACAGCCCTTCAGATGTTGCTGAATGGCAAAGCTCCAGCACGCCTGCCACAGCACAATATTAAAAAATTCAATTAAGAAGTATTCAATATGCAAGTGTTCATCTGCACATCTCTCTCTCGATACTTAGTTTCACTAAAATGAATACAAGTACTGATTGCATTCCTTGTTTACCTTCATTGTGGTAGTATATGACATGTAACTGTGTTCTTATAAGAAGCAACTCATCCATTTCCCTTGTACCTGGGTGCTTTAAAAAATTCCCAACAACATTTAATAATATTGTAATTGAGTTCTTTACTTCTGGTAGAGAAGTACAGAAGAGATACAGCTTCCATTCCAGAATTTGTCAAATAAGTTACACGAGCCATTGCCCAACCAGCTCCTCTAGGTGCGTTTGTCTACAACTGTTATCGTAGTCAGCAAACATGAGTATTAACTGTGCTGGTTGAGGATGATGGAAACAGGAGCGAAGCACATGTCGAAGGTGATAGGTTGAGGAAATCTGGATCACATTGTAATTCATTGCACTTCTTCACATTTATGGGACAGGAGGGTTTTAGAAGATATCCAGAACAACCATTTTGGATAAGGAATTACTTCTAAGCAACTTATTAATTTATTTTGTATAACAGATAATGTGCTTTCCATTATTGCTGTTAAGATGCAACACACATGCTTTTCTTCAATAGGCTATATAAAGCACAACTTTAACACTACATGCATGGTTACAAGTATATTAAAAAGTTATTAATTGTTTGGTCTTTGAAGGTAGTAAAAGATATTCACAATGGGACATTCAATAAAGGAGGATGTCTATATCATAATGTATAAGAGCATATGAATGTTATAATGCCTTGATGTTTTTTATTGTCCCTTGCTCATCACACTTGCACAACTCTGTTATGTAGTGTTAGTAAGATAATGAAGGAAGGTCTCAGGAATACTATTGTCTTCTAGCAGGGAAGCTATGATGTAATCTAGAAATAGCTTACTTTTATCTTTAGGAAGGGTTTAGCAACCAACTTGTTAAAAAAGAGGGGGAAGCTTCATCATTCAGCTAACTGGATGAAAGGAGACAGATTCTGTTCTCCCCAAAGAAATTCTGCTAGTGCTTTGCACAGCTGACATCACCACCCTAGTCCTCAAATTGACAATTCCCTTACTACTTCTTTTAAATTCATTCCCGCCCCGGAAGGAAAGTTAATAACTTATTACACCTCTGAGTTCTCAAACCAGTTGGGCAATTGATTTTTTTTTCCAAAGGAAAATGTCACTGTAACACATGTGATTTTCCATCCATTTTCTCAGCTTAAAGAGCTTTTCCCTCACAAATATGAGGGTTTAAAGACCAGTGTAGGGATTTAAGGGGGAACCATCTAGACATTGGGATGTCCTCCAGCCACCATCCTGGATCAATGTTTTGTTTATATGACAGGAAAACTCTAGTTTTATCAGAGCTGTCTTAGAAATTTTGTAGTGGTTACACAAAAACCATTTTATCCATTTCACCTTCTGTGCTGGATAAATTACTGTGTCACATACTTCCATCTGCCCACATTTTCCATGTCTATATTATACATTTTTAGAGGTTGATTAGGAAAGAGAAGGGATCCATAACAGCAACTGTAAATGAAATATTTGTTGGCCAATTGGAAAAGAATCATACTTAACATGACATTTTCAAGGAGCTATCCAATTTGCACAACTGATCATTCTGTAGGTTTTGTTTTCCAGAGTTTCAGTGTCTTCAAAAAGATGTTTTCTGTCAAATGAGGAAAATCATTGTATGAATCATTGTAATTGAAGTCAAAGTCATTTAATAATGGTGTTTGTCATGTCCAGAATGTAATCACAGTGAAGATGTTCAATGAATCTACTGCAGGTTAATATACAGTCAACATTTAGATTTATGAAATGAGTCAATATTTAGATCTAATCAGAATTTCTTAATAAGAACTCCTCACTTGCCAAACTACTAAATTTTGTTCAGCTTGTATGTGTTATTTCTTAGAAATTTATCTTGGTTTGGTTCCAGACCTTTCGTCATATAGGCCATTCTTCTCTGGACACAATATTCCAGGTAAGGACTGACCAAAGTGGACCAGAATGGGGCTACCACTTCCTTAAATCTTAAATACTCCTGTTGATGTAGCTCTGGATTGCATTGGCCTTTTTGGCTGCTGCATCACACTGTTGACCCATGTTTTGCTTGTGGTCCCCTAGATACTTTTCATGTGTACATGTAATAATAAAGTTCCAGCAAGGTAGAATTAAGTTACATTTCCTCCTTACCCACATATAGAATTAACTGTCCTTCTACCCAGGGCTGTCCCATAAGTCTGTGCCTGGCTATGATCCAATAGCTGGACACATGCTGATGATCCTCCAGGACTTCATAGGTGGCCAGACGGAGGTGATGGGACAGTCAAAAAGCATCTGGCTATTGGAACATAGGCCATTTCCACACTACACTGTTATAGTGCTATTATTCCACCTTCAACATCCTATGGAATTCTGGGGTTTGTAGTTTACTGAGGCCAAAGAGCTCTGTGGCTGAAAATTCTAAAGGCCCCTCCCTAAACTGCAAACCCCAGAATTCCATAGGATGTTGAAAGTGACATAATAGCACTGTAACGATGTAGTGCGGAAACGGCCATAGCCAGGTGCTTCTTGAGTGCCCCCTCATCTCCTCCTGGGCATTACATGGCCCTGTCCGAGTGACACTAAGCAGGAGGACAGTGAGTCCAGTGGTTGGGGGAGTCATTATGCAACTATAAAAAGACATATGCAGGCATAAATTGGACTTACGAAAAAATGAATTTCTTTGGGAGAAGTTACAAATTACAAATCCAGAAAATGATGAGATGCAAAAGTTACGCTTTTCACAAGGCTGAAATGCCAAAAGCAGTGTATCCAAGTCCAGATGCTCCTTATCCATTTGTTGTATCTTTTGGCATGTAAGTTGTACTTTTAGAAAACAATGTGCATTGAGATAAACATGAAAAAGCAACAAGAGAAAGCTGACTGTTGCAGACGGGGATTAAAGATTAAATGCCCAAATACATGCGTGAGCTAATATACGCTAGTTCAGATCGGTCTGGAAAACCTAGGCTGAACTTTCAAAACCACAGACTCTGCCAGCACCAACTTCCTCATATGTTAGAGATCAGGTGGATGGTTGAACACAAGTGAGGAATCTCTCAGTCAAATTTACCAAGGAGAGAGACTAGAAACTACTGCAAAGTTTATACTGTTACAAGCTGACTACTTACATTTTGTGAATCTATTTTGTAACTTCGATTGGCTTGCATTTGTTTCTTATATTTCTTTTTAATGCAGCATGTAGTTATAATAGTGATGATCAACATGACACCAAATATACTAAGAGATGAGGCAACTGCTATTACAACAGTGTCCTGCGTTGTTCCTTTCTTTTCACATTTTTCTCCCATGTACCACCAGTCCACCCCAGCAGGGCACCTGCAAAGCATCACAACAGTTTTAGCAAGTCAGTTCAAATATCAGATGAAATAAAATGTTAGAAGTTTGCTTTCTGTTCATATACACCACTCTTTTTTTTTTTGCTTTTCCATCTTTCTTTCCTCTTTAAGCATGGTAAAACTGTAAAAGCTAATCACTTCCAGATAATACTATCTTCTAAACATTTAGGGTATATTCCAACATATTTTCAGAATGATCTTTGGGTCATTTTTGAAAAACAATTCCATTTAGGAGTAATCTGAGCCTAGGCTGCTTCAAGATGTTGAGCTTCCACCAATGTATCTTAAATACGTTGGACTATGTGGTTAAAATGGAAAAAGATAATGATATATTACTGTATTATTTGATTACTGCTGTAAAGCTGATTTATGCAAAAAAAAATGGAAAAGCAGAAACAGCCCTATGATGGATGAGTGGTTAGAAAAATTATTGGAATTATCTGAATTAGATAAATTGACATTTTTGTTAAGGAGTAAAACTTCAGAATCATATCTGGTTATCTGGAAATCTTTCATAGATTTCATAAAGAAAGAAAGAGGAGAAATCGCAACTATAGATTTTGATTGGATTATTGAATTCTTTTCAGGTGTTAAATATTAAAGTTAAAAAGATAATTTTACACTGGAAAGAAAACTGGAAAAGGTGATTATGGTGTGAGAAATAATAACAATTGTATTGACAGATTTACTATATTCTTTTGTAAGCAAATAGAGTGGCATGGGAAGCCATATTTTAACTTTTTGTAAGTAAAACTTTAATAAATATAGTTTAAAAAATAGTTGCCCCTTCAACTGATTTCACTGCTGAGCTGAACCTGCTATAAAGCTTTGAAGCAAGTGCTTGCCTGAGAGAGTTCATCAGTTTTGTTCATATTTCATGGAATTGTTTTCTAACTGAATGACTCAATAGCTTCCCTATAGCTCAGAAATGTTTTTAAACTACCATTTCCCAGGGTCTCACTTCCAGCATAGCTATGCTACTTGTGACATTATGGAAGATGCAGTCCAAAACCTTACAAATCCTGTGGCTGCCTAATTTTATATCAACTAGATTACCCTCCTGGATCTGTAAGAAGCAAAAAGAAACCTAGACCAGTCTAGGACCATCTAATCTAGCATCCTGGCTGATAGTGAGCCATCCAAATTATTCTAGAGTGACCACAGTGTAATGGAAGCAAGAGGGTAATCTAGCTGATTTTCTCTGAGCAATCAGTATTCAAAGATAGGGAAATTTCATTTAGCTGTCACAGTAAACACCCAACAGTAGATCTGTTCTCAATTAATAAATCCTTCTAAGCCAAAGTCTGTCATCCTGGGGCAGCAAATCACACCTTGATGATGAATAAAAGATATGTATTTAATTGTCTCAGTTTGAATGGGGAACCTGAGTTTTAGCATATCAGAGGAAAAATATTTTTATCCACACCTCCCATCATGCCTGCTCTTCAGATGTCTGTCATGTTCCTTCTCAGTGATTTTTAACCTCCTGTCCCGAAAGGTTAACTAGCCCCACGTGCTTTGTTGCTATGTGTCTTCAAGTCACTTCTGGCTTATAACCCTGTCACCGGGTTTTCTTGGCAGGATTTGTTCAAAACGGGGTTGGCTTTTGCCTTCTTCTGAGGCTAAGAGAGCGTTTTTATTGCCTAGGGTAACCCAGAGAGTTCCATGGCTGAGTGGGCATTTGAACCCTGGTCTCTGGAATTGTAGTCCCCTGCTCAAATCACTGCACCATGCTGGGTCTCCCCACATGCTTTTGTTGCTGTTTGCCTTCAGTCATTTCCAACTTATGGTGACCCTAAGGTGAACCTATCGCAGGGGTTTCTGGGGCTGAGAGTGTGTGACACATCCAATGTCATCCAGTGGGTTTCCATGGCCAAGTGGGGAATCAAACGCTAGTTTCCAAGGTCGCAGTCCAACTCTCAGATCACTACACCACTATTATAGAGTTGTCGCTCAATATGTTGAGACACAAGGGGAGCTTTTCTAACCTGTCATTCTTTTAACAGGGAATGATGGGAACCTGCAACCTTCTGTATGCAAAAGATGCACCTCTCACTTTATCACCAACAGGATTACTTAAGCTGTGTCAACATCTTTGCCTACTCATTGGTCACTTCCACACTAGCCTGTTATAGGCCCCTCCCTGAACTGCAAAGCCCAGGATTCCATAGAATGTTGAAAGTGGAATAATAGCGCTATAACAGACTAGTGTGGAAATGGCCACTGTCAAATTGAGGGAAGGGGAATTAAGGCTTAAGAATGGTGGCTGGAATCCTATTGGGGACTTCAGTCTTCATAACTAGACTTAGATTTATGGGAATTCAATTTTGAAGAGCAACATGAATCAGTTACCTGCAGACAGGCTTCCCCTCAACAATAATGCAAGCTCCATTATTCTTACAGCCATAAGCTATACACGCATCAGCCGTGGATATATGGGTGCTTGCCACTTGATTTGTAGTTGGAGCACTGGTGGCTGTCAGATTTGGTTCTGTTGATCTTAAATGTGATATATCTAACGTGAATAAAAAAGGAAAGAATTCTTACATCATAATCAATACATAATTATACATTCAATACACTGGGACAACATTGTACGAAAGCAGATAGGAGAGAGAGAGTGTTCCAATCAGAGCTTGGAATTTATTTTTTTTAAGGGAATTTGTTACCTTACTCATTATTCTGGTCACACAACAGATTGTTACGACAGCCTAGAATGCTATTGGATTGAACCCTATTGGTTACAGACCTGTAAGATCAACTGTTGAAAGGTGAGTTAACATGTAAGTAAATTCCTCAGAGGATCTACTGTAGCTGGGACTAACTGTAGGATAAAGGTCTTGTGTAGCCATTGCTGTTAATATTGTGCCACTGAAGAATATAGGAAACGTCCTCTGGTTCCTGTTTTGGGCAGCCAGGTTGGCAAGGCAGCCCCCCTCCTGTCTCCAAGAGACTGACACACTCTCCCATACGAAGTGGCACCAATCCAGGCACCTCTCCCACTCTACCCCTGAGAATCTCTTCTCTCCCCCACCTTCAATCTCTCTCGCTAAGGACTGGGCAGGCAGAACAGAGTAAGGCAGGAAAGGCAGGCTACTTTTTTTTAAAAAAAAATCCAACTAACTCTAGTCTTTGTGTACTTCATGCTGTCAGTGTTTCTCCTCACTCCCTCCCCAGCTCTCTTGTCCATGTCACTTGCTGCAGCATGAGGCAGACATCCATGTGAGCCTTCCTCATTCCTATCACATTGTTGAAACTGAGGGCCTTTCCACACTACACTTCTATAGTGCTATTATTCCACTTTCAACATCTTATGGAATCCTGGGGTTTGCAGTTTAGAGAGGAGCCTTTAAATTCTCAGCCAGAGAGCCCCTTGGCCTCAGTAAACTGCAACCCCCAGAATTCCACAGGATGTTGAAACTGGAATAATAACGCTACAACAGTGTAGTGCAGAAAGGCCCTGAGTCAGCATACACGCCCAGCAATAGATAACAAGCCTATTCTAATTTCTCTAAGAAGTAGTGAATTACAGCCATGGCTGTTACAGCAGGGGATGAGTTGCTGCAAAAGTGACTAGTTTATCAAATTAACATGTTAGAAAAATGAGTTAATTTCTTGGTTTGGTTTCAGACTAGGAAACTGAATCACTGAGAGCAGATGCTCAGCACAGAATATCCAACTCATAACAAAATCCACCTACCATCTGCAGTTGCGAGAATGAAAATACTATCATCCTTAATAAAATCACGACTTTTAAGCCTCTGATGTGTTAGAAAGGCACTTGTTCCATATCCAGGACCTCTCCAGAACATAGTGCCATTTGGAAAGGTGGCTTCTGTTCCTACTTTATCTGGTCTGTCCCAAAAGTAAAGGCCTGAGGTTCCTGTGAATCAAAAGATTTAAAAAAAAATATAGAAAGAAAGAGAGATTTATTAAATACATTCCTGGGGGGGAGAGTTCAGAAAATTGCAAAGTCACCTTACCTGCTTCCCTTTTTGTCAACAAATTAAAATTGTTGGAATCAATCATAATGCATGATTCCTTGAGGAAATAACACCACATTATGGGCTTTTAGCAATATTTAGGGATCTCAAATAATCACTAAACCCAGGACCTGTTGGCCTAATAGCTGCCCCAGGTGACTAGCTATGCCTGGTGGGGAGAATAGAAAAAAATCTGGATGGAGTGAGAAATACTAAGCTGAGGCATGAATCTGGCCAGGGACTTTTCTGTGAGAACTTCTGCTGACTCCATTGCAGTACACTGAGTCCCTCTTAGACAGAGGCAAAGTGCAGCTGCTTTTGTACCATTGGATCTTCCTTACAGCCCCTTTGCTGTTAAAGCGAAAGGTGGATTGCCTCACCCGGAAGCTTCCACAGTGGCAGTTCACCTTTTGAACAGCTGCAGGGGTGGGCTGGTCACTGTTCTAACTCTCTTTTTTCCCCCAAGACCAGAAGTAGATGTCCATCCACTTCCAATTTTCTTGACATTTTTGGCAGTTCCATGACGTCTCCAGGAAGAAAATCCACCCACCAAAACCTTTGCAGGGACAAAACAGTATAATTCTCTAGACGTATGCAACAGATCTATATTGGCCCCAACCCAGTAAATTCACTGCCTGGGCACCAATTTGAGCTGACTTGTTTTGGCAAAAAGGTGGGGGGAAATTTCAGAGGAGGAGGGGGAGAGGCAGCAGTGGACATATGGAGTATATGTGGCCCTTCAGATATTACAGCGCTCAAATCTCCATTATCTGTCAGTGCTGACTGTGGTGGTTAAAGGCTGATGGGAATTTCAATCCAACAATATCTGGATGGTCACACATTGCCCATCCCTGGCCTAAGGCCCACAAAATCCTGATCTTGCCCATTGGGTAAAGATGGATTTGGCCATCGAGTAACTGACTGTTTCCTCTTTCTCTTCCAAAAGTTTGTTTTCTGTTCAACTAATTGATAAAACAGTGGGCCTAAGAGTATGTTTTCTCACAGAGTAGCGCTAAGTAGTAACTGTAGTAACAGATGGAAAGTTTTCTTACTACCCAGTGTTGATTCCTTATATCAACTACTTTGAACACAACAAAAAAGAAACCTGGAAAACAACATCCTGATTTATTTCTTTTCTGAATTAAACTTTTTTTACTATCAATTTACAGAGACTTCAATCCTCCAGTGGATGCACCTCTACAGATAGGATATATGTGAAATCAAACTTAACACATAACATATTATCACTTAGAAAAGCTGAATTTATATCCTCTCCATGTACTCTGCCCTCCTTTATCATAGTTTAGTACCACCCTCATCTCATAACTTTATTATATATACCTATGCAATTTACCTCTATTATAGAAAAGTAAATCATTAGTTGAACATATCTGTGGTAAGAGGTGCCTTTTAACAGAGAAAGAACCAGTATACATATCTTTACTACCTTAAAAAATATAAAGGGATTTCACCCCTCAGAAATAAAACTGAACGGGGCTAACAAATTACCACAGAGAAAGGAAATTAGAATATCTAGCTAAAAATTGAATGCAGGATTACAGAACACAGATACTTAAAATAAATACTGGCTAGTCCTGAGAGCCACTTTATATACAATTGTCAACTCGAGAACTTTTTTTTTTAAATTGCTTATGTTCTCTGGTCATAAAGATAGTATCTTTTAGTGCAGAGAAGTAAAATACTATGGAAAATTCTAATGAACAGTTATTGCACAGAGAGAGAGAGAAATTTTGTGATATCAGTTAAGGAAATCTGCAGTATTAACTTACCTAGTTGATTTGGATCTGTTGTTATGCTCCTTAGATTTGACATACGTTGAGTGATATCCGGATGTTGATCGAGAAGAACCATTGTGAATTGTTTCCATGCACAAGGCCATGGAAGATCGTTGTCATTTGCCCCAGAGATCAGGTGCAAATATATTGCTAAATTAAGTGGACTGATACTACCATTCACATACAAGGAAATCTGAAATGCATATCCTTCAGGAGAGTAAAATGGTGGGCTATATAAGCGTCCTGCCTCCCCTAAAGGACTTGAAGCAAGAAGCTCAGTGAAATTTCTTATATGCCAAACATGGTGAGGGCACTGGGCTTCAGACAGGTTGATGTCATCAATAGAAAGGCCTCCATTTGGTGCCATGGTTCCTTTTATGCCTTCAAATACCACTCTGAATTTACTTGATATATTTAAAGGAATGTGATATAACTCCCAGTAGCTCACCGGTGAACCTGGAAAAGAATTATAAGGTGTATTATATTTAGAGCCTAATGATATGCCAGAGGACAGGATCAAAATTCAAAATGACCTTGACAGATTGGAGAGCTGGGCCAAAGCTAACAAAATGAATTTCAACAGAGAGAAATATAAGGTTCTGCACTCAAGCAGGAAAAATGGAATGTACAAATATAGGATGGGGGACGCATGGCTGGATAACAGTATGTGTGAAAGGGATCTAGGAGGCTTGGTAGATCACAAGCTGAACATGAGTCAGCAGTGTGATACGGCAGCCAAGAAAGCCAGTGTGATTCTTGGTTGCATCAATAGGAGTATGGTGTCTAGATTGAGGGAGATAATGGTACCACTCTATTCTGCATTGGATAGACCTCATTTGGAACACTGTGTCCAGTTCTGGGCATCTCAGTTCAAGAAGGATATCAACAAGCTGGATCATGTCCAGAAGAGGGCGACCAAAATGATAAAGGGTCTGGAAGCCATGCCCTATGAGGAGCGGCTTAGGGAGCTGGGTATGTTTACTCTGCAGAAGAGAAGGTTAAGAGGGGACATGATAGCCATGTTTAAATATTTGTGGTTGAGGAGGCAGCGGGCTTGTTCTCTGCTGCTCCAGAGACTAGGACAAGGAGCAATGGATTCAAGCTGCAGGAAAGGAAATTCCACCTGAACCTCAGGAAGAACGTCTTGAAGGTCAGAGCTGTCCTGCGGTGGAATATGCTGCCTCAGAGTGTGATGGAATCTCCTTCTTTGCAGGTTTTTAAGCAGAGGGCTGGATGGCCATCTGTTGGGAGTGCTTTGATGGGTGTTCCTGCATAGCAAGGGTTTGGATTCACTGGTCCCTGTGGTCTCTTCCAGCTCTATGATTCTATGATTCTATACCCAAATAAAAGCGATACACTCTCAATTTTATGGCCACTCCTCCCACAGAAGCTCCAGGCTGTACAGGAACTCTCTTGCTGCCAAACTTCAGTTGGGAATAGTGTCCAGCAACTAAATGGCTCGCATAAAACCTGGAGCAGCTGTGCGAGAAATGGTCATAAAACTGATAGTGAGTTCACCACCTCCATGGCAATATATTCAGTGGCTATTCCTGATAAAAAGAAGGGAGTTAAAAAGCAAACTCAGTCACTGGTGAGTTCTTAGTGTGAACTTCTTACAGGTGTTATTCCTGACAGAAAAGGGCAAAGCAATTACGGTAATAAAAGCAAAAGTTTTGCCAAGGCTTTTATTTTATTTTCAAATGATCTCCGTAATAAGAAATGGAATACAAACCTGCAATGGCAAAAAGATATTTCCAGGTTTGTTTGGCAGGCAAACAAATCTAGGCTAAAACTCAAAAAATTGTATAATGCTAAAGAAAAGGGTAGTTTGGGATTTCTTAATATTAAATTGTATTATGAGACCTTTTGCTTATTGTGGCTGAAAGAATGGATTTTGCTTAGAGACAAGAGACTATTGGAACTTGAAGGTAATGATTTAAGATTTGTTTGGCACGGTTATCTTTTGTCTGATAAAGTCAAGGCATGTGCTGGATTTAAAAATCATTGTATCACAAGTTTGGTATAAATACAAGCAAAGGTTTTCCCCTAAGACACTACTAGTTACCTCGCCACAGGAAGCTTTTTTTTTAAAGAAAGACTGGTTATATTATAATGATCTTTTATGTTTGGAACAAGATATTTGAGAGCTTAAGTCAAGAGAGGTACTTTTTAAGGAGCATATAGATCTTATTGGGTTGCTTGTTTACAGCTTAAAGAGAGATTTAAGCCAGGTACAAAAGATCTAGTGAAAGAGGTCAGAGAAAATGTTTTTTACTTAGAATTGTGTTAGGATGAAGAACATGAAATCAAAAAGGTATACAAATGCCTTTTGAAATCAGAGAAAGAAAATGAGGCTGTAGAAAAGTATGTGATAAAGTAGGCCCAAAATTTGGGGCATAGTGTTCAAACACGAGTGGGGGGAGATGTGGACTAAAGATATAAAACTTACTTTGTGCAGTAATTTAAAAGAAAATACGTACAAGATGATTATAGATCTAATGCCAAATAATTTGTCAAAAATGTCTAATAATGTTTCAAACCATTATTGTGGTTGTCAAGATAAGGAAAGATTGTTCTCTTACAGGTGGTAGACTTGTAAGAAGTTGAAAAGTTACTGGTCTAAGATTTATACCCTATTTGCTGGCGTATAAGATTCACTTTTTTTCCTGAAAAATACTGTTTGAAAATGGGGTGCATCTTATACACCAGCGTGTCTTATATACTAGCAAATAGTATTTGCTGATGTATAAATGGGGTGTGTCTTATATGCTGGTGAGTTTTATATGCCAGCAAATACAGGTAACTTAATTTAAAAAAAATTAAAGGCAGATTTTGCAATGACATCAGAAATGTTCTTATTAGGAGTTGTTGATAAAGTATTGGATACTAAATACAGACTACTTCTTCCATATACGATAACAGCTGCAAGAATGTTGTTTGCCCAGACTTGGAACTGGACTAAATCACTGACAACAGAAGAATGGCTTGTTAAGGTTGTGGATTCTGCCCAAGTCACCAAACTGATGTGGATTGTGAAAAATAAACCAATTGAAGACTTCCTGAAATAGTGGAAACCATTTATGTTTTTTTTCCCTTTTTTGAGCTATAATAAACCTAACGATGTAATAGTCCATGGTTATGGTTACTAGCAATTCTAGTAAGTTGAATTTACTTAGATCTGTAATGGTACAATAATATATTTTCTATTAAACAGTTTTTATTTTTCATTACAGTTTGTGGGGGGCAAGGTCAGAGTTCTTTTGTGTCTTAGTTAATTAGCGATTAGTTAGATTGTGTTTATAGTAGTTTGTAATTTGTTTTCATTTTAGTTAGTTTAGCTTAGTTTTAGCTTTAGCTAAAACATATGTATTGTCTATGTAATTTTTTTTTCTGAATGTTGATCATCCAGTTGTAGATTAGTTTGTCTGTATCAAAATTAATAAATATGAATTTTTAAAAAAGAGATAAGAGCTTAGAAAAGCCACTTTTTTGGCTCCAACTCTAGGAAGTTCTCAAGCAGCATGGCAATGATGGCTGACATATTCTTCCAGTTATAATCTGAAAAAGGAACTTTTCCAATATCTGAAAAGCTTCTCTCAAAATGAACTAGGTAACAACAAATGGATACTGAGAACATGTTCATACCTTGTATTGTTTCTATAAGTCTGTAGGTACCATTGGGATTTGCATCCGTGTACTCCTTGACTGCAATATTCAGCTGGTCCATTTCACTTCCACTGTTATAGTAAAAGAACTGCAGGCACTGGAATCCTCTCTTTGGGTAGAGAAACCGGCTCTCTAAAACAGCTCGGTCCCCCTGGTTTCCAGCACTAGTGTTAAAGTGCATAAAGTAACCAGTTTCTGTTGAGGACAGAAGGGGAGGGGGAAAAAGATAGACTATTAGAACTTTAAAAATACAGGCTAAAAGATGATAGCCAAGATGATTCATGTAAGACCATTTCACGGACTAAAAGGTACTTGGTCTTCAGGTGTAGATTCTGGAGGTGACCAGTTTGTTCTTTGTTGCCCTTTGATTGCCTTTATCTTGTACTCCAGTTCCAAAACATTAATCCTCCTGGTTTCTTTCACAGAGAACAATTATCCAATACCAAATCTGACTTGCACTAATCAAAGAAATCGGCATACATCCATATTTAGCATGTCTGCCACGAAATGCATATTTGTAGCATTTGGGGACTAGCTGGTAAGATCA
Source organism: Iguana delicatissima (assembly GCA_948472985.1). Lineage (NCBI taxonomy): Eukaryota > Metazoa > Chordata > Lepidosauria > Squamata > Iguanidae > Iguana > Iguana delicatissima. The sequence continues at coordinate 21,127 of CAOKZL010003597.1, forward strand.
CATTCTAATGGCTGGAGTTTCCACCCCCCCAAACCATAAGTTCCATTTTTCCGCAGGCCCAAAAACTGCCCCCCACATCTGCCAGAGTGTCCCAACACTGCTCTAAAACCAGGGATCAAGACAGCTGACAGGATAAGCTGCATCTTTGTAGCAGTAGACCAGATACTGTTGAATGTATTTCCCGAATAGGGGCATATCAATGTATCTTTTGAAAATGTTTCCAGTGATGGATTACCCTATAAATGGGGTAAGCTAATTATAGATTAGAAACTTATCAGTTTGATTAAGATATGATTGAGTCTAAAATTATATGACTTTTTCAGGAAAACTATTTGAATATGTACACATATATAAATCAATAGTATTTATAGGTAGAGTACTAATAAGATGAAATAGCATGAGTTGTGCAGAGCAAACAAAATTTAATGAAAGAGGATAATAAATGAAAACGAAGTGTAAAATACAGATAGAAGAATGGTCTCCCAGAACAGTAATAAGGAAGTAGAAACACAATTTATGTTCTGTTTTATTTTAACTTTACTTACAAACATCAATGAATGTGGTTGGCATGAGTTTAAAGGAAGATTGTTATAAGAAAATTGTATATGATGTTATAGAAGAATCACTTATGTTTTCTCTTTTTTTAATTTATTATTTGTAATAAAGATAAAGTATATAAAAAAAGAAAATGTCCACACAAAGTCATGCTATACATCTTGTTAAGCCTTCTTTTTAGAACTTTAGTTCTGATTTTAGGATATTTATACTTGCTGTCATTGTGGGATTAGAATGGATTTTTCTACTGCTCAGTTAACTTTCATTTACTGCATTAAACACAAAATATACAGACACTATGCTGACTCATGCATCTTATAAATATTAGGCAAAATAAGGAGTAAGGCTGCATGTGTTGCGCTCTAAAGGTACAGCCATGTGCATGAACCTCTATGAACAGATACAGCTTCCAAAAATAGAGAAGCTTCAGCATTTCAAACATTCACACTACGAATATGAGGTGGTGCCCTTTGTTGCCAGAGGTCACTATCAGCTCCATTCTCCAACATGGTCTAGGTTCAAAATGTTTCTGTTTTGTCTGGAAAGGAGTGAACCAGAAGGGCAGGCTAAAATATGCTTTTCACTCTGTGTCTCCTCCCAAACTCTGTGTTGAAGTGGAACTGGAGCATCAGCACCTCCTAGATATCGGTGTGGGATCTGCTGAATTTAGTAATGTTTAACGTCCCTCTGTTTCCTAATTCGGCTGAAGCATCAAAAAACACTGAATTATTTATAAATTGGCTATAGAGAGTCCCTTGATTCTGAATATTTTTTCAAAAAAGTGTTGTATTATAAAAAAAAAAAGTAAAAGCATTGTAAAGAAGTTCCACAGCGTACCAGTAAGTCTGGATTTCTATCACCTTTCAGCTTACATTCCTTGCTCTTTGCCCTTTGCTCTTTTTTTTTTGCCAGTTTCCAACTTCTTCTTCAATCCCCCATGTACCATGTTCAATACCATCTCCATAGCTCACTTTAGACTCTTTTCTCACCCCTCCATCCTCCAGAACAATCTTCACAATTAACTATTAAACGACTGTACTGTAATACAGTCCCAATAAAACTAGTTTTCTGGAAAAGGCCCTATCTTAGTTTTATTGTTCCTCCAAGTGCTTTAGAAGAGCACTCTGTCATCCAAACTTCAATACAAAATTGCATAATTTGCTCACGTGTAGTTTGAGACACATTTGCTAAAATAAGCCAAAACCTTCTATGGAAGCTATGAACGCATAACCTAGAGTTATGTCTTGTGATTGTTACATATTCATGATCCCTACACAGCCCCTAGTTTGGGAGCTAGTTTAGACCCCCAATTCCCACTTACCAGGAAGCAGCTGCTGCAATTGATGAGTGCCTGTTCCCTGTTGCCTGGGGAGCAGCTAACTGATGTTCCACCCCACACTCAGATGAGCAGACTTTTGGCATGAGGGGAAATTGCAACAGGGATGCTGCTTCTTGCCTGTCACACCAGAGATCACTCACAGGAGGAAATGGAAATGGAAATCAGCTGCATCCACAATGACAGGGGAGCAGCTGCCTCCCAATTAGTGGAGATAAGGAGATGGCCTGGGATTCATGCACCTATGGTGCATATGCATATGTAAATCCCATACAGATTCCAGCCTTTGTTTGTAGGCCAGGCTTCACCAAAGAAACAGGTTCCTGTCTTCCCACTGCATGGGTCACAGTAGGTGACTGTGCCAAATTTGAACCTAAATTCCCACATTGTTCAGTTTCCAGAAAGGCTTGTTCTCTGAATTTGGAGGAACAGATTTCAAATGTATATAGACACCTACAGTCACAGAAAACAGGTTAATGCAGTGGCAATGTATCAGCAAATTAATTTAATGATGTCAAAGATAACAAATGAACCCACAGAAAATACTTCTCTAAGAGATAAGTACAATTGCTTTATATTACCTTGGCAGGCTCCTGCATAGGTATGATCAGTTTGTGGTCCACTTGAAACCTGAGTTGTGCGCTGCCAGTCAGCATTATCGTCTGAACTTTGAATCATTCCACACACATTAGCAAGTTCAAAACTGCATGTATCCATAAAGCTTAAAGAAGAAGCTACAATTACAAAGGAAAAAAACCTTACATACAAGGTAAATTAAATGCTTTTTAAGCTTAGTAGAAACATTCACTCAAAAGAATTAGTGCTTTGATCCAAATTAGGTGTAACATCAGAAGATCTGTATGCTTGTTGATTTGTTAAAAAGCAGTCATGGAGGGTTGTGAATCAATTGGTACCAAAGTGCCAAAAGCTTTAACACTTTTTCTCTGAAGTTGGAGATACAATTATAGTTCTCTACATATCTCATCTGGTTTTTAGAAACCAACAATTTCAAGAAGCAAAACTTCTCCAAACTTTGATATCTTACAATCATTGAGTGCTGCCAGCTAATTCTATTACTACTTTAAAGAACACATTAACTAAGTGTGAATTAGTTTTACTTTAAAATCTGCATCTAAATAATTGTTTTCGTTTTTTTTAATGGATTGATCTGCATTTTTCCTCCATGACAAGTAAAATCAAAAGATCTCAGAAATACAGATGTGTTCAGCAATGTACAATATGAAAAAACAAACAAACAAGAAAGAATCTTGTGGTTTCTTAAACAGTCACAAATCTGTTAGAGCATATTCTTTTATCGACAACATTCCTAATAGAACTGGCATTAAGAAAGACCAGCTACCTCAAAAATAAGTAATTAATATGACTTCTCTACAAATCCTGCTTAAAGTGGTGGTCCCTGGACCAGTACCAGTCACTTAGTCATTGTTTGCCAGTCCCTGGCAAGTTTCCAGAATAGAAAGAACAAACTGTACCTGTTGGGCACAAATTTAGTGCCACTCCCTGGCATACTAATAATAATTGCCAGTCCCCTACATCAGCTAGCCTGAGAAGCACTGATCCATTTGTTTATTCAGTACCTTTCTCCATAAAAAAAAGGATAAAGTATACAAAATCAAAAGAATGAAAGAAAAAACTGAAACCACTCGTGGAAGGAAAAGAAATATAAAGAGAGAGTAATTCCATTTCATTCAATTGCTTGATGTATTTCATGCACACACACCTTTTCAAAAGCAAAAACATTTGCTTGTTTCTAGTTGCAGGTTACAATATTCTTTTTTCAAATATCACACAAACATCTGCTAGATTACAAAGTAATATACATGTTATCAATATTCCTATTATTTGGGTTAATGAATGTTAATCTCAACTGATTCAGTTCTAGGAATCTTTAACAGTGAACTTTGAGCCAAGACCCTGGCAGAATTCTTTTGACAAGTTTCAGCCTCTGTTCATAGCTGCTCCTCCTCTACTACGACAGATCTTGGCTTTTCTTTCTAAATCAAATGGGAAAGACTTCCAGTGCAGATTGATGGCAAGTAGGGTGTGGTTGCCCAAAAACATGTACTCCAGGCAATCGAGCTTTTGCAAGCCTAAGATTAAAGTACAGGTTTCCACTTTTCAGCGGTCAACTTTTTGACAATCTACTCTTCATTCCTTTTTAATTACAATCAGAACCTGTATATTTGACGCATAGCCTACTCTTTCAGTCACATGTCAAATACTGTATATGGGTTATAGTCATAATTTTAAAAGGTTGAAAGAGCAGATCTTCAAAAAGCAAACACGTGTTGTTTTTCTCTTAATCAGCTTGGCACCATCTTCAACAAATTAGGGACCAGAGCACTGACAAAAAACAGAAATTGTGGAAAACCGGAACCCAGACTGAACAAAAAGATAGTGCTGAGCTGATTGAGAGAAAAAGCTGCATGTGATCACAATTACTGTGTAAGAGATGGACTTAGAAATTGTGCACTGTGTATCTCTCATGATCATACACTGCTTTTTCTCTCGATCAACTTTTGTTCAATCTGGGTTCCATTTTTTAACAATTTCTGCTTCTTGACAGTAATCTGGTCGCTAACATATCAAATGAGCAGTGGACTGATGTATGAAAGATTTTGAGATAGACAATGGTGTTCATAGAGAACAAAGCAGATTTTCTTTGAGTTACCAACAACAACAAAACTGGCAAGAAAACAAAGCCAAATAAGTGAAGAAACTCATACAGGAAAAAAGAAAGTTTGCAGCTGGAGCCCAAAATACTTACAGCAGTTGTACAGTCGACTCAGCTTCTGGATATCATATTCACTAAAATCAATTCGCTGTCCAATCACATCAATGAATTCTGGGATGTTTGTGACTATAGTTGGTTCTGTTCCATTCATGAAGGCTGTTTTACTGTAGTGCATTACTGAATTATAGTCATAAGGGACACCAAGAAAGTCTGATGTTTTATCATCATATTTGTTGAAGTTACTTTCTTTGCCTGACAAAAAAATGAAATAGAAAGAATGAAAAAAATTCCCTACAACAGTGATCTAACCAGCACTGGGTACTTTTCAGTCCTGTTATTGTTGTTGGATTCCAGTATGTTGGACTGTAAGTATCATCAGCCCTAGCCAGAATAGACAATTGTGAGGAATGTTGGGAGTTGCAATCCAGCAGCATGATTCCTATCTCTGATTTAAACTAAAACTGTAGCCACATTCTTAAAACTTTCTATTGCTGGAAACTTACACTACATAACCTAAACTAGACAGTGTGTCATTTCTTCTTTTAATTCTTGAAGTATAACATAAATTGAGGCAGCCTAAAATAAGTATTAGTGTAAATGGATTTTGGAATACAACAGAGATATTACTGTAGAGCCTTTATTCCAAAATATACAGTGACCCCCCCACGCACACTTTCATGAGGGTTCAGGGCACAAAACCTTCACAAAAGAAAAACTGCAAATAACTCCCCCCCCACAACCCTGCTCCCACTCCTTTCTGGGGCTTTCCCCTCCAACTCCCTTGCCTTTTGTGTGCTGGGGCCAAAGGCAAAGGAATGGGAGGGGTGAGAGCTGGAAAGGAGAAGGAAGTCTCGCAGAAGCCTTTCCCCCTCTTTCCCCGCCCTTTTGCCTCCGTGTGAGTTCTCAGCACTGGGACCAGAAGCCAGCAAATGGAGGGGGGAGATCTGGAGGGGAGACAGAAGGCATGCACATGCCTCCCCATTTCCTTGGCTTTTGTCCAGTTGCTGGCCTTCCTTCTACATGCCCAGGAAAACACAAGGGAATAAGAGGAGAAAAATGCGGGGAAAGCACACACAGACCTTACAAATAATCAAATTTGCAAAGGTCAGACCCACGAATGTGGAGGGAGGACTGTACTGTATAGCATTTTATAAAATATTTGACAGAAATCACTGCTATACTTAAACATTTTCTTTTCTCTTAAAAAATTATATAAAACACAATTTAGCAATATCAAGCATTCTTAACTCTTATTGATAAATGAGAAGAAAAAGCGGATGCTATACTGTCACCAAGAAGCAGGATTGCTTATCATTCAACTTTCCCAACTTGGCAAGGACAAACCTGATTAGTTTTCTGTCATTGTATTTTTTATGATGCTTTTACAATACCCCAGTTTCTCTTGTTCCTCCTCCCACTTTCACCTCTTTGTCCTCATTTTACTTCAGTTGATCCAAACTGAGTTCAAATTCAAAAGCAGTTTGCACTCACTGGCATGAAGCACCAGTGAGTAAGGTATGCCCGACTCAGTTTCAATCGTTTTAATAGAAGCAGGGATACTTGATTTAGAGGCACCCAGGTTTAAAACATTTAGCCCATCTCTAGCTAGTTATACCTTTGGGACACAATTAGACAATATGAAGATGAGATAAAGGCCCAGGAAATATTCATAAATGAGTTCATTTTATGGCATTTGTGCAACTTTGCTGCAGGTAACTGTTTGTTTGATTGCATTTATACCCCACTTTTTTCCCAAGGTGGGATCCAAGTCAACCATTATTGAATTGTGCCCTTTGTAATAAATATGGTTAACTGCCAAACGTTTATGTGTTAGGCAAGATCCTGGTTGGTCATTAGCTCAGTGTTAATTTTCAGGAAACAATTTCTTGATGCCTGAAGATTTTCTTTGATTGAGATGCCCATCCGCTCCTCTGGCTGAGGAGAAGGACGAATGTTAGTAATAAGTATGTCTGTGTGTGTGTGCGCGCACGTGCACACACACATGCATGTGTGCATTTGTATGTTTGAAAAAGCTGTTTCCAGTTTTGAAGAGAGAACTAAGAGATTGCTGAAAAGAATTTGCAGAAATAAGGGGTGTAGATTTCAAAGTGGCTCTCCAGGCATCTTTCTTGATGGAATACTTGTTTGCCTTCACACATGCTTTGCTTATATATTTACAGATAAGGCAAACATTATTTAAATATTGCAAGAGTAACCATGTTGACTGTTAAACATAATACATAATCGAAAATAAATACTGATGATACATTTATTGGGCCAACCAGAAAGTAACAAAAGTATTACTTTAGCTTGATAAATTCATCAGGCAGACATGGATTTTTTTTTTAATCATTCCAGGGAAACAAAACCAACGCTGTTGGAGTCACAAAAGCCTGCAGGTCTGCATCTTTGGCTTCTGTTGCTACAGCGAGAGTGTTTTTATGTAAGCAGAAAACTGAATCTCCACCTCTCCCCCACCAAAAAGAGGTCAAGGACAAAGACAGTAAAAAGACCATAAAATTTCAGTTCTCCATTGTATCCATAAGATTTCTTTCCTTAGATCTGTTCTTGACCCACCCAGGGAAGCCAAAAAGTCCTTATTTTGGCAGGGTTAAGTGATCTTCCCTGGAAAATCCTGTGTTGCTAGACATGGAGATAAATTTAGGTCTGACAGGCAAGCGTGCCAATAAAAGCCAGCTTAGATTGCATAACCTTGTAAGGAACCTCAGGTTAGCAATACTACGCCCTTGACTTCTTGATGCTCGGAAAAGCTGGTAGTGTGAAACACTACAAATCATTTTAGGTACCATCACTGAAAGGCAGAAAATGGGAATCAGCTGTTGAAAGATAAATGGGAGCAGTTGAGATGTATAAACAATTTGACATTAAGGGAAAGCAAGATTTGTTACCAGCTTCAATTCTGTCTCGCATAATCGTGACATAATCATCTCGATCAGATCGTGATTGTTCATGCCAGAATCCCAGCGCATGAAGGAATTCATGCTCAATTGTTGCAATCCTATCACAGTTGGCTCCTATGGAGATTTCTTGCCTCCCCCATCGGCGGTTTCCTACATAGGACCAGCAGCTAAGAAAGAACACAAAAAATGATCTAGATCTGTACTGTATATTATTTTGTCCTACCCTGAACATACACTCAGTCCTCCACATTTGCAGGCTTCACTTTTGCAGATTTGATTATTCAGTGATTATTTGCTGTCACCTCTTCTGCCTCCCTAAGCCATTTTTAATAGGGACAGCAAGCCTCGTGAAACTGAGAAACTGCAAACAAGCCTATTAAGTCCCTATTAAAAATGGTGTGGGGAAGCAGTGGAGGTGGCAGCCCCACCAGCCAGCCACTTCTGCCTTGTGAAGGAACCCTGATGCCTCAAAAGAATCCACAGTGGGTTGAATATGGTGATCATATTTTTTGTGTGTGTTAAATATCATTTGGGAGAGCCTAGAGTTATTCACAGTTTTTCCACTTTCATGGAAAACCCTAACCCTAGCGAATGTGAAGGGATGATTGCACAATGAAAGGAAGGCCAAAATCTTGAATCAGCTACTCAGTTAAGTATAATTAACTATGTAACATCCCCTGACCTGACTCCCCTGCCCAAAACCTAACAGAAACATCATTTACCCATGGTCCAATTATCAGCAGAATGGATCTCCTTTCCCCCTTGATAGGCTTGGTAGGAAGTTACAATCACTACCTGATCACTATTTAGTCATGATTCTGATGCTATTAGCACAATTGTAACTGTTCCCCCAACCTACTTTACCAAGAATCAGCCACAAGGGGAGAATGAGATCCATTCTGCTGGCGATTGCAGCATGAGTAAATGATGTTTCTGTTAGGCTTGGGGGATTGGACCAGGAAGGGTTACTTAGTTAATACACTTGGTATACTTAACTAAGTAGCTAATACAGGATTCCAGCTGAAATTTCTTAATTTAGTCATCCTAATCCTGCTAAGGGGGAACCAGTGTAGTATAGTGAATTGAGTGCTGGATTACAACCCCGGAGACCAGGATTCGATTCATTGCTGGGCCACGGAAACCCACTGGTTGACATCACACACTCTCAGCCCCAGAAAACCCTGTGATAGCTTCACCTTAGGGTCACCATAAATTGGAAATGACTTGACAACACACAACAAGAACAACAATCTTGCTAAGAAAAGCATATACAAATATTTGTTTCTATACAGATTCCCTGGCTGAATTGAATATTCTGCAAGTCCACAGATGTGAAGATACACATTGTTATTTGGATTAGAGATACACAGTGCAGCCCCCATTTGCTTTATGAGCTATGAATGGTGGCATAAATTTGCATTCACATTTCAAGTCAGATAGGACTTACAGTTATAATATATTCCTCAAATTTTAATTTATTCAATGGAGCGCTCGCTAAAAAAAAATTGAGGAAGAACTTGGGCAAGATGCCCTTGCTTCTTCCTCTGCGTCAATGAGTCCATCTATTGTTTGCCACTAATGTCACTGCTCTCGGTACAAGTCATTTGGAGACCCAGAGAGAGAGCTTTTCTTGCATCTGTCAGTGTATGTTCATTGAACTGACAGGACAGAGGAAAGGAAGCAGGGGTCAGGCTTCATGGATTTGCTGCAGGCCCATTTCAAAGGTACGGGCTTCAGCAGGTACCCTACCATGCTAACTCCAACACCTGGTTGGAACTTAGAAAGGTTACTGGGAAAATAACTCCTAGAAGTCAGTGGGACTTTCTGGGGCCTGTCATCCAAAAAAGGTAGCTTTTCCAAGTTCTGCAAAATGCCTGATTCAATAACTGCAGCATGCTGTATTGGAGGTACTCTTTAAATTATACACAGAAAACCTCTGCTAAAAGTTGCCAGCTGGTAACTTTCATGCCCAGTTCATCTGGCAAGTGTCTGCACAGTAACTGCTAAGAAATGTAACTACAGGCATGGGAAGTTATTAATATGTGGCTGCTTACTCTGCAGATTCAACTATTTTACCATGCTATTGCAAATGGAATATGCACAGATTAATTGTCACAGGGCTCAGCCACCACACAGATACTGCATCTTGCAGAAGCATTTACATACTCCCTTTGACTTTTCCATAGTTTGTTGTGTTAAAACCTGGAATTGAAATGGATTCAATTGACATCATAACCAGCTGAGTACAAAGGATACTCAATCCTGTGAATGCACAAAATATTTGAACTGTGGTATAAATATTAAGTAAACATAAATAATTTGACACTTTGTCTCCCTAGCAGCAGTTGGATCCATTTGGGGGCATACATTTTTTGAAAAGCTAAATACAGCAGTGGTGTGCAAACCTCCAACGTAGACCCCTTGCCCCTAACAGTTGCCCACCCCTGCTATGTCCTATAACAAGTATCCTTTATGATTAGCTGTTTTCCACACTATAGCTATAGGTTGCAAAAATATTGATAGGAAATTTATAATCTCTTCATTTCAGTTGATTTGTCTTGAAGAATCTGAGACCATAAATTTTGGATCAAAACCCAGCCTGAATTTCTTTCACCAAGATCTATTACTGTATCTGTTAAAAAGAAGTTGATTAAAATATTCAAAACCTATGAAATACAGCTGAAAACCAGCCAGTTTATCAACTCCAATGTTTCCATATCCCTATAATGAATGGAAAGGGTAAATCGAGACTTTGCGGACCAGTGAACACGGAATCAGGTTTTCGTGCACTCATTCTTCTGGAAGACAGTAAATTCATATTGAAAGGCTAAATAATGTTATCACCTTTTATGACTTCTGGTAATAAGCCACCATAAAAAAACAGGAACAAACTGCACTAGGCAGAGAACAGAATTCTCTGTGAATAGCATTTATACATCTATAAAAATAGCCTACTCTATTTCAGCATTCTGAGCAATGACAGATAACTTATGGTAGAAAGGAAGACAAATTCCAGGCCCAGGCTAGATAAATCAGCAGACTCTCCTATGCTGCAGTAAATTCATTCCTAGTAGAAGAGAGAAGCAAGACCTAGGGATTCAATTGTTCTGATTCCTACAAGCTGCTTCTTCTCCTGATGATATATTCACGTTTGCTGTGCAGCAAAACACACCAAAATCCAAAATACACATCACATCATTATTGCAGCCAAAAGGTATAAAATTCATTATAGAAATGTTTAATCTCACTGGGTTCATCATCAGTCAATGTTAAAAATCATAAGAGGAGAAGAAAAGTGATGGTGTCAGTCATAGGCCTCCATCTTTGTTTGAGAGGGTTGCCTTAAGTTGGTCTTTAAAGTGGTCTTGAGGGAGGATTGATGCAAGCAAAGACTCCAGCCCTTTTTGGCCATTTGAGGAAGACAAAGACAGAATAAAGACAGTATAAACCAGGTAATAAAATTTTCTCCATTAGTAGCGACACGGTAACTTCCTTTGTGATCTAGGTCTTCCCTGCCCTGTTTGAGGCTGCAAGCTATTTTGCTGTAGCACAAATCAACTGATATTTTGTAAGTATGTGAGCTCTTATAGGGCCCTGAACTCCCATTCTCCTGAGGGGTGATGACAGCTACACAGGGCTGGTCCTGAATGAGGTAAACAAGGCAGCATGTTATGTTGAAGGGGAATATGCATCAACTGGAGAAAAATTATTTGTAGGGTATTAAAGAGGTGAAGTGGTAGTCTGCCTTGGACTTAAAGTTGGAGGCCATTTCCTCAAAGGTCCCTCCCTAAAGTGCAAACCCCAGGATTCCATAGGATGTTGAAAGTGGAATAATAGTGCTATAACAGTCTAGTGTGGAAATGGCTGAAGTTTAAAAGGCAGAGATCCTGTTGAGAGCTGGCACAGCATAACCATCCATTGGCATAACTCCATAGGACTGCAGAGGGAACTAAGACTCGGGAAGGAAATACAGAGCCATAGATCACTGTGTAACCTGGGGAATGTCTTCACAATGAGGTCACAGAGATTTCTTAAATGCAAGCTGATGAAAAGTCTCAACTGCTTGCACAACCAACTGGTTACACATTCATAAAGTCCCAACAGGATCCCAAGACTTCGTATTTATACCCTAAACCAATTTCAGAAGTATAATATTCTTACTCCTAACATATGTTAAAAGCTCCTTTGTTATATATTAAATACTTTGTGTCCTGCAGCTATACACACATCTCTTGGAAGCACTCAAATAGCCCAGTGTAATCCTCTTTCTCTGAGCCAATATGGTATATTATTATGAGTATGGGACTAGGACACTGGGAGATCAGGGCATTAATCCCTGCCTGGTCATGGAAATCCACTGGGTGACTTGTGCAAGTCACATTCTCTCAGCCTTAGAGGAAGACAAGGACAAAACCCTCTCTGAACAAATACTGCCAAGAAAACCCCTTAGGGTTGCCATAAATCAGTAGTAATGTGAAGGCATAAAGCCACAACAATCGTCTTTTCCTTCCTGGTTTCTTACCTGTATTGATTCACACAGAGTAGGAATAGGGACCCGTGGAAGGTCCATGACTACATCTGCCCTGTTTCTCAGCAGGTCTCACAACTGGGAATGATCTTTCAGTCACTTGTGCTTCCCAAAATGGCTTTTAAAAAATAAAACCAAGCAAGAGGGCTTGTTTTATTGGAGAATCATGCCTCCTGATGGCTTCCAGAGGCTCAATTCTTGGTTTTGATCCACAAATATTTTAAAATTAGGAGGGAGGGTGTTCCAGGATGCACCTGCGGTAACTTACAAGGTTTTCAGGGGCCACATGCAACCTATAGGTTTCACAGTTCTCACCCCTGGCATAGAGGAAACCCCTTGTTCAAAAGACTGATCATGATAATAAACACAAAAGATGAAAAAAAGAATGAGGAGATGCTCACCCACTTTCAATAACACGCATAAAGTGGGCCTTCACCTTTCAACAAGCAAGTGTTGAGCACTAATTCCCTAAGTGAAGCTCTAGAAAGTTCTTAATCTACCATTGTCCAGAAAGATGTCATATGTCGGAGTTGTCAGAGAATAGAAAAAGAAGATTCCTCTTACCCACTCCCTTTGAACACTGATATGTAATTTGCTTCACCTTCCCAAGGTTTGAAATCAATGCAGGTTTTTAATCGATACCGTTCAAATGCTTCCAAGATAAGCCCCTTAGCATTCATATCTGGAAGAAAAACAATGAATTCCTTACTGTTGGACTAAAATATTGAATTTCTAATGAATCAATTAACTATCTTCTCTTGCAGTTGAGAACTATAATAATTTTATTTATTTATTTATTTGATTGATTGATTGATTGATTGATTGATTGGCTGATATGCCTCCTTTTTCCCACAGCTGTTTAATTTAACACAATAAAAACAACAAAAAAGTATACATATTAAAAAGTGGACTAAATTATACCATTGAAACACTGTAGGGGAAAAATGGTTTCTATTTGACAGGGGGGGTCACACAAGTGTGCATTTTATACCCTATAATTTCAGTTTATATGCAGAATGTATCATATGGCAAATGCAATTACAGTTGACTCAGAGGCCATTTCTGCACTAGACTGTTATAGCACTATTATTCCACTTTCAACATCCTATGGAATCCTGGGGTCTGTAGTTTAGGGAGGGGCCAGCCAGCCCCTCCCTAAACTGCAAACCCCAGGATTTCATAGGATGTTGAAAGTGGAATAATAGTGCTATAACAGTCTAGTGCGGAAATGGCAAGAGAGTTTGCAAGACCCAAGCAGGGATGTTGATGACCAGGGCTCTTGGAGGAAGGGTTGCCATAAACTGAAGCCATCCTGACAGCAAACAACAACAATAATACCAACAGGATTATCAGAATAATAATTAACCTCTCAACAAAAGCTGTTTCTCGATTTCAAGCATTCAGCTTAAGCGACTAGCTCTATTCATAGCTTCAGCTATTGGGTGCTACAGACATGTACAAAGTATAGAATTACCATTATAGGTGGCGTTTTACAAGAAGAACAGAAATAAAATAAAATCCAAGCCTCTGCCTCAAGCTGAATTTTAACAATGAGGAGAAAAATTAAAGTAGTAGTAATAAGTATGAAGGTAAGCAAATATAATTAAATATACATCAGCTGAAGAAATATCAAAATTGCTCTTAATCTCAGATTGGAAGTTATTGGTTGTTGTTGTTGTTTTGTTTGCTTGGTTTTTTTGGAATGATCTTTTAAGTTTTCCTTATAAAGGGCTTCATTCTTCAACTAGCAGATATAACATGAATGGAGTTAACACACATAGAGAGAGTGAGCAATCTTTGCCCTAGTTTTCCCCAGAAGATTGTTATACCTGCCCACTTCTCTGAGAGATGAGAAAGCCCCAGGGCCACAGCACATTCCTCACTTTGATTTCTTTTGGAAAGATCTCACTCAGGGGTTTAGCAAGGTAATTTTCACCCGGGAGTGACAAATATTGATGGGCGTTAAGGTTTGGGGCATCAGTCACTATAAAGTTTCTCTAGAAAAAATTTTTTCACAGGAAATGACAAAAATAATCCCTAATTAATTCTTTTTTTTATTAGAAAATATACTGGACAGCTTCCAGAAAATCAAATCAGTTTAAAGACAATCCTTGCCCCAGGCAAAATAGCTGTGTAAACTAAATAACAGTGACTAGAAAGTAAATATATCTTGTGCAAGTCATCTTATGATCATGAAAAGTACTGGTAATAAAATTGAATGTGGCATGATTTCTCTCAACACCAGCAGAGAAACTGTCCACTTTAAATTCCTCCCAATATGTTATTTTCAGAAGCCAAGATTACTAAATCTGTATTCTCTGATGAAGCACTGGGTGCCTGTGTCATGTCAGTTCATGTGTCAAGGTTGAGAATGAATGTTCAGGATGAAGGAAAATTTCATTGGGGGGCAGAATTCCCATTGGGGGGCCAACGCCCTCATTCCTTCCCCCAGTTGGTACACCCCTGCTATCACTGGAAGCTTATTAGCATTTTGTAAGACTCTGAGTTTTTTACAATTTCACAAATTGAGGATAGGTGAAAGCACAGGTCAACAAACAACCAAAGTCCATCCTATATCAGATCTCCAAGTAAACAGCCAACACCCTGAAATTCTTTCAGAACAGATAATCATGGAGTAGATATAGAGAAGAAGAAACAGAAAGGCTGGTCATAAGCCTAAATTGACTTGTTATATAGATATATACAGTAGACAGGAGAGCCAGCATGGAGTGGTGGTTTAAGCACTGGACTACAAATCTAGAGACCAGGCTTGGATTCCCTGTTTGGCCATGGAAACCCACTAGGTGACCTTGGGCATGTCACACACTCTCAGCCCTGGAAAACCCTGTGATAGGTTCAGCTTAGGGCTGCCATAAGTTGGAAACAACTTGAAGGCACACAATAAAAACAATAACAACAATAACAGCAGATAGACATGTATATATATATAATTTTGTTCACATCCTGACATCAGTTACCTCAGAGTGACCAAACTGACAGTTTCATTAATAGAAACTGGAAACAAAACTCATAACAAGATTATATATTCATGAGAATTTTTTTTATAATGAAAACGTTAACAAATCCAATTACATCAATACTGTACTCTCACTAGAAGTAAAGATGACTAAAAAGGCTGTCATGACTGAGGCTGTCATACCTTGGACATATCATGAGATGACATGGCTCATTGGAAAAGACAATAATGCTTGAAAAAGTGGATGGGAGTTGGAAAGAGGGAGACCACATTCCAGGTGGATTGATCCAAGCAAGGAAGCCACAGCCCTCAGGTTACAAGATCTAAGCCCAGGGACCTTGGAATCTTAGAGGTCTTTCATTCATAGACTGGCCATAAGTCTAAGTCAATTTGATGGTAAATAACAACAATTGCACCACCACCACCAATAATGCTTAAACTAAATCAGATACCTTTTATAATAAGTGGGGTTACTTTGCCACATTTTGGAAAGGGTTCTTGGATAGCACTACCATCCTCCACAAACTGGTCAGTCTAGTTTTGTTAACATGCCACTCCAAAACCTATTGGTTAGGCCCAGCTAGAGTAGTCCCACTGAATCAGTTGTTGAATACTAAGGCCATTTCTGCCCTACACTGTTATAGTGCTATTATTCCACTTTCAACATCCTGTGGAATTCTGGGCTTTGTAGTTTACTGAGGCCAAAGAGCTCTCTGGCTGGGAATTCTAAATGCCCCTCCCTAAACTGCAAATCCCAGAATTCCACAGGATGTTGAAAGTGGAATAATAGCACTACAACAGTGTAGTGTGGAAATGGCCTAAGTCAACATGTAGGTAAGTTTCATTGATTCAATAGTTTTACTCTAGTTGGGACTAGCAGGAGGATTCAGGACACTTTCTGTGATATTTCTTTTTTATTTTTTTAAGATTATCCTTGGTACTTACAGGCTTAGTGTTTGCTTTTATCCTGGCAGACACATTTCAGAAAATGGCTACTGAATAAATGAAAAAGTACCCACTTTGAAAGCTGCTTTTGCAACGGATAATTTTAAGGAAATCATGACCATACCTAGGCTGTCTTCAAGGACATATGGAATGGTATGGGGCCATCGATACTGATTGCCAATGATGGAGTTTCGTTCAGGTCTCTGGAAACAAAGGCAAATTCAAGGAATTAAGGGAAAGAAGGCTAACAGTTGGAGCCACTAAACCATTCAGTGCAATCTTTCGTACTTCACATACTTGTAATATGGTGAACCTCAGTTTCTCATCATTCATGGTTGTATTATGAGAAATTGCAACTAGGCTAGAAGATATACATAGATTATATATAGGACTAGGCTACAACAACAGTATTCTCTGTGCACTCTTGGGATTTATGAAGTAAAATTGAGTATAGGATTTCAACAATCTGAGCAATTCTCTGGTGTTTACATCTGAGGAGAGAGGAAGGTTGCCTTTTAGTGGCTTTCAGTTGGTAAATTTCATTTCAGACATACTACAAATGGTTTGATTCAGAACACACAAGGCAACTCCTATGTACATGCATATCAGAGAAAATTTATGAGCATTGCATAGACGATGATTTCTGCAGTTCTCAGGTGAAAGACAGATATTATATGGAATGTATATTCCTTGCAAATAACCAATTTTCTCTCACACAAAGAGATACACGGATATGTTCCCAAACAATCACAACTGCAAATTAACTTGGGTTTACCTTCCAAAGACCAATTGCAAAGTAAAGCATGCTAAATGCAAGACATGCAGGTGTGGACAATCATATGATATGAGAAATAGACAAATTTCACAAACTGAAGAAACACTTCTAGAAAGACACCATTTTTCTTAAAACGTTCTAAGTGTACTGTCTATTTTGACCCTAATTCAAGTACTTTAGAGTTAATTTCTTCCTAATTTTTGAATGGAGATCCTTAAAACAGAACACTTCATAATCACTAAATAAGTTTTTAGTTGTTCAGTCTACAGATCTCTGGGGAGTCCTTATTTGTCTCCTTGAGTTTTCACACAAAACTCATCACACTCCTTAATCTCCTGTGTGAGCCTATTAAATATAGTGCTCTGCCTGTAATCCATGGAGCCTTTCTGCCCTATACTGTTATACTGCTATTATTCTGCTTTCAACATCCTACAGAATCCTGGGGTTTGCAGTTTAGGGAGGGGCATTTAGAATTCCCAGCCAGAGAACTCTTTAGCTTCAGTAAACTACAAAGACCAGAATTCCACAGGATTTTGAGAGTGGAATCATAGCACTATAACAGTGTAGTGCAGAAAGGCCCATGGAATGACCTGCATGATTTTAGGTAAAAAGGTTCAACCTGTACGTGGCATACTTTGCAGAGAAATGCTGTAGATAAACAAGAATTTCCCACCTGGTATACAATTGGTAATCACTGCTTATCCTGACATCTACTTGAACATGTGAGGAACCAAATACAGTCCTAATGGTAACCAAATGCCTGAGCTGGTTATTCAGTGTCATGCATGTCTACAGTATTGTTCTCTTTGTTATTATCTCAGACAATCTATATCAGTGGTTCTCAACCTGTGGGTCCCCAGATGTTTGTGGACTTCAGCTCCCAGAAGCCCTGAGCATTGACCATAGTGGCTGGGGTTTCTGGGAGCTGAAGTCCACAAACATCTGGGGAACCACAGGTTGAGAACCACTGATCTATATGAATCCAGACATGTTCAATTACAACTTCAGAAAGAAAACACGCTAAGCTAATAGCAGAGTTATTATCTCTCCACTCTGATGGTGCTCTTGTGTTCTTAGGATTTCCATAGACGGGGAAGATCATAGCCCATCCTCCACATTCAGATCTCCAGTGATTTAATTGATACAGCCTTTTGACCCATTTGTTCCACACATTTCCTTCTTTTTAACTGCTGGCCATAGTGCAGTGCCAAAACTAACAGGATTCGTTTCCAAGACACAGAGGACAGAAAGAGGATGAGAACTACTATTTCACTCAGCACATAGTCAAGCTATGGAATTTGTTACCAGCTTGGGTGGCTTTAAAAAGGGATTAAATATATGGAGCACAAGGCTACCAATGGCTATTAGTCAAGATGGATATATATGACTCCTAATATCAGAATAATATCAGAAACAGCATACTTCTGAAAATCAGTTGCTGGGAAACACAAGCAGGAAGTTGTTATGTACTCTGGTCCTACTTATGGGCTTCTGTTAAGAGTCTGGTTGGAAAAACAGGATGCTGGAACAAGTAGACACATGATGGGGACCCCAAAATGTGTCCTATTAGGCACATGTCCCTAACCCCTGAAGTAGGTGTTTAGCCTCACCTAGCACAGCTCTTTTTAAGTGCCCAGGTAGAAGGGTGGACATGCCACAATAACGCTGTAATGAAAATACAAACATATCAGATGGTTCTCCATCATGGAGCTCTTAGGCAGGGAAATATCTTAGATTTGTAATCTGTTTAGAAGAGAGACACATACTCTCATCATCCCCCAACTGGTGATGGTTTATACTGATGCTGGTCATTTGAACTCACCCCATTATCAAGTCTGATATCACCCTCAAACAGGTTGAGACCTAAAGCTGAAGAAAGAAACCCCAGTACACGTTAGTACATTTCAGTGACCACCACCATGTCCATTATTATAAGTTAAAGGGTAAAAGTATTTTTTTTTAAACTAAACTGGCCAACCTTCATTAATATCAAAAATATCTTGGTCTGTTTCATCCTCTTCATATATTTCTGAAAAACAAAACAAAAGTGAGATTATTTATAGCCACTTTATTCATGAATTTTTAAAAACCAGGCTGGAATCTCAAGCATACTTGTTTGGAAGTACAAAACAATGAATTCAGATTTTTTTTTCCAAGTAGTTACGCCTAGGATCAGAATTTCAGTACATTAATGGAACTAATATTGATAGCTATAGTAATTACTACTAGTCATAAGAGTGACAATAAGCTGTTCTTATCTGTGCTGTGTTCATAAACAGCTAGTTTTCTTGTCCATGTTTTTATACCATGTTTTATACTTATTGACTAAGATATGAAATGGAACTCACCAGGTAATGGTTGAACAGGCTAAAGGAAAAGGAAAGAAAACAGTCAGTGAGTCGCACAAAAGTGTTGTTCTGAGAATTCAGGAGAAGTCTAATGGCAAATATAGCCATCATCCAATTACAACTGGCAAGTTTCCCCCCTCCAGTAAAATTAAAGTCAAAACTTTACACCCACAGGATAATTCTTATGGCTTCCATGAAAGCACATGTAGAAATATCTTTTAGCTGAACTTTGAGTCAGAATTTAGCTTGTTTTTTAAAATTATATTTTGTTAACTATAGTTTTTTCTCGCTGGTTTGCTACATGTTAAAAACTAGAGCAATAAATAAGACTGTGGTTTGGGGTAACAGCATCATAACAATTAAAATTATTGAACATAGCTCACTGATATACGTGTTCCTATGAACTCCATCGCCACATCACTTTACGTCTGCCTTACTAAACTATGTTGTTTATTGGATGCATGTTATTGCACTTCCAATACTATTCAATCCTGCTTTTCTATTCCTTTTTGTAAGAGCCAGTAGACAAAGCTGGGAAGGGATATTTTAAGATGAGAAGGAAGGAGAAATTTAATTTTTTATACCTAGCTGCAACTACTGACCAAAGGTGGAACCGACAGGAAATTTCCTTCCCATGCAAACAGAAAGTTCTATGCAACCATTTTTATTAAGACCACAGTGGGAGAGAAAATGGTGAAACTCTACTACTTACCTGCACTGAGTCTGATTTCTCTCTCCTGCATACACCTACCACCCTCAGCTATTAAATATGAAATTATTCATACCAGTGCAAAGTAATCCATAGCATGGGTGCGTATACACACCACCCATGCAGATTAAATGGAATGTTACACTTAACAACATGTCTAGTTTTCTCCTTAGAGCTGTCAGGTTACTTTAATTTATCCTAATGCTTAAATATGAAAATATGCCCTTTGTTGTCTTACCAGAGAGCAAGCTGTCTTTAGAATTCCACTCAGAAACACAGAAACTAGCCACAAATCCATCATGTATCACTTCTGTAAGAGCTGTGAATTTTTCTCTTCTGTGCATTTTATATCATCAGTACCATCATAAATTAGAACTTTGCCCCTTGTATTAACAAATTGGCATGAGCCTTGTTCACAAAATGATTTCTTTTTAAAGCTCAGAGACCTTGAGCTTGGTCTTGTCTTGGACATAAGCAATCCTATATGGTAGGGGTGGGAAATCTTAGACCCTCAAAATGCTTTGGGCCATTTCCACACTACACTGTTATAGTGCTATTATTCCACTTTCAACATCCTGTGGAATTCTGGGGTTTGTAGTTTACTGAGGCCAAAGAGCTCTCTGGCTGAGAATTCTAAAGGCCCCTCCCTAAACTGCAAACCTCAGGATTCCACAGGATGTTGAAAGTGGAATAATAGCACTATAACAGTGTAGTGTGGAAATGATCTTGGTGTTCAGCTTCCACAATCCCTTATTGTCTATGCTGGCTGGGACTTCTGGACGTTCAAAACATTGAGAAGTTCAGCATTTCCCCAGCTATACTGGAAGCCACTTACTAAAACCCAGGGCCACTATGATATTAGACTTTGTATACTGCCCCTCCTCTCCACCTAAAATTGTCTCAGATTCCATCAGGGACCATAAACTAGTCATGTAAGCACAGGAATAAAATAAAGAGTGGGCCCCTGTACTGTTTCCCAGGCATTTTAGCCCAGTGCTAAACTATAGGTTAAATTAGCTGGAATCTCAAAATTTCTTTGAATTCATAGATTAAGCAAGCTATGCGTTTGTCATTTTAGCTAAGCAACTGCTCTGTTGAACATCCAACTTCTTAGGGTGAGGCTGATTCACATCAAAAGTTTTGCTGTTCCTCCACATTAGGAAGCCTGAAAAGCACTGGTCCAACACCAGTAACGTGACATAGAATTAAATATGAAAACTGCTTCACTGCATTTTTAGCATCAGCCATTCACATGTAACAAGGGCCTAAATACCTTAAAGGCACCAGATCCCATCCGATCTTGGAAGCTAAGCAGAGTCAGACTTTATTAATACTCAGATGGGAGACTGCCAGTGAATTCCAGGTGCCGCAGGCTTTATTTCAGAGGAAGGAATTGGCAAAACCACCTCTCGAGTCTTCCTTGCTTAAGAAAATCCTATGGAATTCATGGGGTTACCAAAAGTCAACAGGCAACTTGAAGGCACAAACCTGCACACATTTACATATATAGCAAACATATTGCTTATATACCTATTGTTTCAGACACAACCTGGGCCACTTCCGCACTAGGCTGTTATAGCACTATGATTCCACTTTCAACCTCCTATGGAATCCTGGGGTTTGCAGTTTCAGGAGGGGCCGGCTGGCCCACCCCTAAACTGCAAACCCCAGGATTCCATAGGAGGTTGAAAGTGAAATCATAGTGCTATAACAGCCTAGTGCAGAAGTGGCCCTGCTTTGGAGGATGTGCTTGAGCTACAAGTGAAGTTCTGGCAATTTACTTCCTCTCCTCCAAAACAGTTGGCAATTCTTCTCATAGCTCCCTGATACTGTACAAGTCTAAGCACAGTTTTACACTGTAATCCTACAGATACTGATGTGTCAGGTGTAAATACAGGAACGTACCTGGCAATGTGACCATTTCTGAGTTGCTCTTGCTGCAGTTTCAAGTAGCAGAGGAATAACAGTCTGCCAACACAGGAAGCTCTATGATATTCATAATAATTTTAGAACATTGGATTCTGGAGACTTACCCATATTAGAAAAGTATCTTCCTGATTCTGGCCCATAAAATGACTTTCTTCAAGATTGTTAAATAGTTTCCGGCAACAGTGATTGTTCCCAATATATTCCTACAACACCTAGCATCATACCAAAGGTTACTAGAAGATTCAAAAGGTCTTATGAAAGAAGAAAAGGAAAGGTGAATGTAATTAAGCTTGTGTTAAAAAGTTTAAAACACATGCTTTAAGATGTACTTGCTCTATGCACAGAGTGTTTGTGAAGGGGAAATGTATTTGTTGCGTTCTCTTGCAGTGTTGACCACATACTTAGCTAGGCCTACCTGAAAGTGTCAAGCATTAATCATTACAGGACACACTTTTGACTGAAGTATGGCCCTTAAAAAAAAATGAGCACAAAGAAGTACTTGTTAAAGGGACTCTTGTACGACAGAAACAGCAGGTAAAACCATTTCCACTGTTTAAAATAAATATATTACAGCCACATGGTGCCCTCTAGTGGTAGAATGATATTATGGCCATTAGATTATTCTTACAAAAGTGTGGAGGTTTATGTTCCTTCAAGTCACCCGTTTACTTACAGCAACTTCACGTGGTTCTCTAAGGCAAGGAATACTGAGAGGTGGTTTGCCAATTCCTTCCCTTGAAATATAGTCTACAGCACCTGGTATTTCTTGACTATCTCCCATCTAAGTGCTAACCAAGGCTGACCCTGCTTAACTTCCCAGATCAGACAGGATCTGGTGCTTTTAGAGTATTTATGGAAGCAGAGGCACTAAAAACTGTTTGGAACAAACTTTTACATGTGATGTTTGGCATATCAGAAGAAAAGAGTGCTGGGTTATTAAACTTGAAACATTTTTATAAAGTAACCAAAGCTGAAGTAAAGCTGGGCCCTACAACAGATTATGCAATCAAGAAGCAATGGAGAAAATTGTGAGATTTTTTATGGAGAACCAGAAACTAGAGAATGAGTTTACATTCTCTGTCTATGCACTGGAAGATTTTGGTGTGGAAATATTCATCTGTATTGAGATATTCCTCTAAACTATGTTCACTACACATAGCCAATTATGAATGGGCAGTTAACAATTTATGTTCAGAACTCTTCATAACAAAAAATTCCATCTTATGAAGGACGTTAATTTTTCCAAATTCTGATCTGAGCATAAAAACAGATGTATTTATTTAAGAACCAAACTGAGATCATGCTTGCTTTTTTTCCCTGTTGCTGTAAAAATATATAATTACAAAGATGAGCATCTCACGGAAGATTTTTCTAAGGATAGATACAACCTTGTAATATAATCACTAGCAATGCTTAATGTAGTACAATGAAATACAGTTTATTAATCTTGCTACTTTCAATCAGGCAGTTTTTCCAGTATTTATGCTAAAATGTTCATTTATACATCTGGACAATCGAAAAATGGCCTACTTTTTTTCCTTACCTATTGCCTAATTTCCAGTCACTGTTTGTACCAGACCGGTTCTGTCATTCAACTGAGTTCAGAAAATATAGCTCACTTAATAATATCTATGGCTATCAAACGATAATTATAGTATGATTTTTAACTCTCAAGACTTATTACAGTTACAATCATGAATGAAGAATTATTACTCGTAAAATGTGTTTGAGAATATTCAAACATACAAAAATCATAAGTTAAGATGGTTTTTTCCCCTGCTTATTCATGATGTGCGACCCCTCAAATCATATTCCTTAGATTTATGGTCCTTCTGTCTGTGAAGCATCTAAGGTTGTTTTGATTTACAACCTCTTGCTCTGGTATTTTTCTCCATCAAATAAGACCACTAACTTGGTATTATTTATTGCCTGCATACTGAAACAGCTATCTCTAAATTAAAACATCAAATAAACACAGGCTTTCATTTTCTGTGCAACAAGGAAGTCTGGGTACAGTTGTCTCTGGAATGACCTGATTATAGTTTGAATTTTCTTAGGAACAGTTTATTATTGAGTTCCCTAACTGCATCACTGCATCCAGATGACCAAGGTGTAGTAAACCTTGGTCATCTGGATGTAATGATACAATTAGGAAACTCAATAATAAGCTGTTCCTAAGAAAATTCAAACTATAATCAGGTCATTCCAAGGGACAACTGTTCCTAAGAAAATTCAAACTATAATCGGGTGGCGTTAAAGAAGAAAGAAGTTTGAGGTGGAGACAGACCCTGTGTCTCTGATAAGATTTTGCCAGCCAGCAACACCCCAGTCTCAGTGGTGATTGAAACCTTTTCCCCACATTGTTTCCTCACCTTCACTTAGGACACATCTTTGCCTGGTAACCTCTAATCCATACAGCTGTAGAAACCAAGCTTCAGGGGAAGACCCTGTATTTCAAGTGCAGATGGAATCGTTTCCTGTAGAAGACAAGACCACTATTGCTACAGCTGCTGCTGTTTTTCACTCATTTTCCTCAGACTCAAGCAGCATTCTCAAGAACAGTTGTTATGGTTATACATTGCTTCAAGCATCAGAGGCAGTGTGCCTCTATATACTAGCTACTGAGACACACAAGGTAGAAGATGCAGTTGTATTTAGGTCCCATGGAATACTTTCCCATAGGCAACTGACTGGACATGGCATAGGCCATTTCCGCACTAGACTGTTATAGCGCTATGATTCCAAGCCTCTGTCACTCTGTCAGGTAATGGGCCATAGCTCAGTATTCAAGCATGTACTTTATTTACAAAAGTTCTTTGGTTCAGTTCACATGGGTAAAGAGAAGGCCTTGATCTCTAACTCTGGAGAATCACAGCTCATTACTGTAGATTATACTGGACTGGAGATACCCACAGTATGACTGATCTACAAGCATAAAAAGAACTCCGTAAGATATTTTCAAAAAGTAAAAAGTGGCCTTTTGCTTAGTTCTATTTGGTAGATGCCTATTTTTCAGCAGATGTGCACTATGTTGATTTCCATTATAACTGATATTTAATTTAAAACCAACTTTGTACTCCTTTATAGTGCACACTTTAGCAGCCCAGCCTGCGGAACAGACATTTCCAAAATTCTCATCTCCAAATAGTAGCAATTCCCACTGCATCCAAGAGAAAGATTGGTGTACTACAAGACAGACCAAAGTGTACTTTTCCTGCACAGTTAGATGTGCCCACCATTCTGTGACCCTCAAAGAAGGTTGACATAGCACCAATGTTTCTACTAATATAGGGCAGCAAACTGTAGAAGGATACATGAAAACACGTTGATATCTATTCTGTGTTATATTTGGAAATCCAGAAAGCATGATAGTGTCTAAAAATAACAGCCTGTTTCTGACATGTTATTTGCTGGACACCCAGAGGCAGTATTAACAGGACAACCCTGCACTTGCAAGAAGAATGACTACCCTAGATAACAATTATTTGGAGGGAAAAATTCCATTCACAAATCTGTTGGAGGACCTGTAACAGGTGAGCATGGGGTATATAAGAATTTAGTGTCCAGCAGTTCATCTCATCTCCAACTAGATGACAGTATAAAGATCACATCTTTTTATTTTTACTAATTGCAGAAAGTAGCCATGGGGGTACTCTGCAACCACTTACTTCACGTAATGAGATGGGAGATCCTTTTACAAATTTCCACCATCTTGCCTTGCAACTTATATAAGTTCCTTTTCAGGACAATATAAGAAAAAATTCAGCTTGATAGCAAGATGCTATGTATCTTAATCAGCATCACTCAAACATTCTCCTTCTCTTGCTATTCTGCTCAAACCTCCTAGTCAAAGGAGTTGACATTTGAATGTTCTTAAGCATTCTCTTGAATCCATTAAGACATTCTTCCAATGATCTTATTTCACTAGATGAATATATATCCTTTATTTCAAATAAATTCCTACAACAGGTAGGAAACCAAGGAAATTACCATACACGGTCCTATTATTTCTCTCTTCATCATCACATTCACTTTATAGACTCAGGAGGAGAAGGCAAATTCCACCTACTTTTTTGCTGCTGGGCAAGTGGGGAGAGAACCCTCTCCTTCAGAAGCGTAGCTACCTTCTGCTATAGGAACAAGTATGGTGGCCTAGCTGGGCAGAGAAAAAGCCTGTGTGTGGACTCCAGCGATGGGGTAGGAGGAAACATTAAATGGCTATGCCTTTACAAACAGTGCAGATATGCAGGCGTTCCTGTGATCCGAATTGTAGATCGTAATTTGCCTCTAGATGTGCAGCTTCAGCTATCTCTAGCATCAAACACTTCCCCAAAACACTGTTTCTTTGGAACCCAAACCCAACTTCCTAGTTTTGTCTTCATCCCAGAAAACAAACACAGTTGGCTGGAGAAATGGAAACAAAGGAAACTGTTATCATCAATTTTTGTTTCTTGTGTAACCAACTGGCACTATTAATTTGAGGAGCCATTCTGTCCATTGCTGCAGTTCCAAAAATGTTTTGGAAAGCAGACTTCAAGAATGAAGGAGGGAAATTGAACAAGAGAAAGAAACAGGAAAGGATACATAATACATAAAGGTCTTGAATGACTATTTAGTGCTCTGCACCCTGTGGTCATCCCTAGAATGATTATGCCATATTAGGCTTCTTCTTTCATCCATTACACTGCTACTGCTTTCCTTTTCATTGCATTTGTTAATTAACTCGGGTTCACCTAAACCTACTTGATTCTTAGTGTAATTTCAACAAAAACTATTCAGATTCTTTGCTTTAAATGATCGTTATCGTTGTTTGCCTCTCTATGGAAGAAATAAAATTCTTCTTCCAGAAAAACACGGCAGGATACTACTGGATTCAGAAAAATTTACCTTGTCTGTTTATTTTGCGGTGCAGTAAAGTGCTGCAAGACTCCCAAAGAAATTTTGGTTTCTTTTGTCCAAAAGGAGAGGATTGATTTGAGTCACTTTTTAAAAATATGTGACTTATTTTTGATATGTTCAGAAAGAAAGGGATACAGGTATTAATATCACAAGTAATAATACTACAAACAAACAGTATTAGAAACACAGTCATCCCTCCACATTTTCAGGTTTCACTTCTGCAGATTTGATTATTCACAGATTATTTGCTGTCACTGCAAGCCTCTTGTGAGACTGAGAAACTGTGAACGAAGTTTGTAAGTCCCTGTTAAAAATTGTGTGGGGCAGCAGTGGAGGTGGCAGTAAGACCCACCAGCCCCCCACTTCTGCCCTGTGAAGGAACCCTGATGCCTCAAAGGAATCCACAGTGGTCTGAATATGGTGATGATACTTTTTTGTGTGTTAAATATGGTTTGGGAGGGCCTAGTCATGTTTTTTTCACATTCACGGGGGTCCTGTGCCCCTAACCCTAGCAAATGCGGAGAGATGACTGTACTACAAATAGTATTAATACAAAGAGGAAGAGGAAGAAGAAAAGCAATGAGCAAAAATGGAGCACGACTAGTGAGATGGATGACTCTGCCACTGTAAGAGAAGAAGGGATATAGGAAGGAGATTCTACATAATACATTGAGAAAATGGCTTAAATGTTTCTGAGATACATCCACGTAGGAGAGGTAGGTTTTAGAAAGCTCTGTATATATATTCTGAGCAAATATGGTATTAATTTTGGAGTAATTTTAATGGAGTTTCCTTTCAGAAAAAAGATATTTTACTCAAAGCAATTACAAGTTTGTTCTGCTATCTTCAGCGTCCTAGGTTGGGGGATGATACTTGAGGACATGTGGTGCATTGAGCAGTGGCCTGAGTCTTGACTGGACTTTGGAATTATTCATGATTTACCCTCTCTTCAATTCTTCCCAATTCTAGTAGCAGTTTACCCGGCGTCTGGCTTGTTGCCAGTTCTGCAACCCAGTTTTGGTATGACAGAGAAGTCAACTACTCAGGCTATCAGTTGTCTTAAAAAAAAAACACACACACACACCTCAGGGCCATGGAGTGAGTTAAGGCATTTGCACTCCAATCTCTGATACGTTTTGTTCCTGGCATACCATAGCCCTGGTCTGTGCAATGGTATTACTAATGTTTTATCACACTGTAAGTTTTCCAACCTTTTCTCTGGGGCAGGGAGCAGCTGTTGGGAATACCAGCAGAACTGCTGAAGACTATCAATTAGAACAGTGGTTCTCAACCTGTGGGTCCCCAGATGTTTCTAGACTTCAGCTCCCAGAAGCCCTGAGCATTGACCATAATGGCTGGGGCTTCTGGGAGCTGAAGTCCACAAACATCTGGGGACCCACAGGTTGAGAACCACTGAATTAGAAGCTGAGAATGCCATCTTCCAGTATTTTACCACAAACACTCAGGTTGCCTACATGAGGTCAGGTAGAACTTTTCAGCAGTACAGAGCCACATCATGGGTCTTCACCACATTTGGCACATCCTTATTGAATTTCTAATACAATGCAATGTAGATTTGTGGTGCCAGGGACTTTAATTCCATTTGAGATAAGCTGGCAGGAGTTGCCTTTTCATCAGAGGTTAAGGACCTCAAGACTCCTTCATCTAACTTCTGGCTTCAAGGAATGCTACAAAAGGTTGCTCTAATGTTTTTCCTGAGATATGTCGCCTTATCTAATAAGCGAGGCTCCAAAACTAGTTTCTAGTTCTTTGTCTCCTGCTCTGAGGACATTTGCTCAGTTGTTGCCATTAAAATCTTCATCTGTTTGTGGTTCTAGTACTCAAAATGGAAGGATACTAACAAAGATGTACTTCCATTGACAATGTTTTGATTGATTATCAAGTTAACTTTACAAGATTGGTTTTGAGGATATTTTGTTTCTGAATCCATTCAATTTTTTTTTGTTGGGGCAGTAGTACTGCGGGTTTCACTGACAAACCAGTGGGGTATTGGTGGTCTTCTGCCAGTATATTGGTCCCATGTATTTTATTTTATTTCATTTATGATAAGAAATGCTGATTAGTGCAGTTTTCATCTGTGGGCACAGCTATGTCTTCTGGCCTACCAGACTATCCAGAACCTTGTCTATCCAGAACCTTGTCTGTTAGTTGGTTTGCTTCCATGCAGTGGCTTGGCAGATGCAGCTTTTAATTGGGTACATGGTGCCTATTCTTTTCTAATGGGTTTGTCTTCCTCACTGCACAAATTTTGGTAATTGGCCCAGGATGAAATGGTCTTAGATTATAAAGGGGAAGGGCCAAATTTTGCAAGTTTCCCTACTCTCACATTGACATGGGCCTGACAAGGGGAGCTACAGACACCCCCTCTTTTTGAAGTAAGTGGGCTTATCCTTGGGGATGGTCCATCAAAAACTCTATTAGCAAAAAACTTTCAGTTTAACATGTGATGTCAACGCCTTATGTTTTCTGAAGCTTCAAAATGCTGGAAATGTAGTTTTTAAGAGCAACATCCTTAACAGACATGATGTTTAGGCAAAAAGTTTACCATGTTTTAGTTTCAGATTCACCACTGCCTTTAGAGATGTATTGCTGTCAGTGGCAGAGTATGAGATCTAAGTTCTTTCATGCATAATGTTGTGCTAGCATTAGCACAATGCTAAAGCTTCATCTGGCAGAATCTCTCATTTCACTGTCTAAAGGGAAAGTTATTTTTAGGGATGAGCCAACCGAATCCTCGCATCCTCAAATCTTTGGCAGGGATTCGAATTCGGGAATCTGAATCCCTGTGCCAAAATAGGCAAACGGATTCTTTCGAATCCGCCATTCAAATAGTTTGTTGGAGACCGGGACGCTTGAAAATCTGGGAGACTGGGATGCTTGAAAACTTGGGAGGCCAGGACGATTGAAAACTCAGGACCAGGACGGGATCCCGCTCCTCACGTGTTTCCCCACCCAATGTGGGCATGGGTGATTGGCCAGCAGACCAGCATAAAGCCTCACACACACTGGAGGCCGCCATTTCTTCCTCCTGCTGCCTGTGCCCATAGTGCAGCCTCTCTCTGCTGCTGCTTCCCTCTGCAAAGTAATTTTGGGATAGAGATTGGGAGGTAAGGGACAGAGGAGCAAAACTGGGTTTGTGTGGGGGTCTAGGAGCTTGTGGGAATGTCCCAGGGGGTTCCAAAGACTGCAAAAAGAGGTTCAGGGGTTCCATGCAAGCCATGCCAGCCATATTTTCCCCTTCACCAGCTTTCTTTGGTCAATTCTGGAACTAAGATTGTCACGATGCCACTTCCTCTCTTAGGCCATTTCCACACGGGTGAAACCCTGCGGTGCAAGGACCGGACACGGAAGTTGTCTTCACCACGGGGTGCACTAGGGCGGACAAAAAAAGGGAGGTTCTAAACCTCACACCGCCCTCGCGCGGCCACGTGGGTGGCACTCCGTGTTTTATAAAAAACACCTTTCAAGTGGTTTTTATAAAACCTCGCGCATGCTACTCCGTCGCGGCGCCCTGTGCAGAACTGCAGGGACGCAGTAGCGCATCCCTGCAGAGCTGCCCGGGGGCAGGCTTCTGGCTGGCATGCTGCCCCGATTGGCGGAGCGCCGCCGGAAGCCGCCAGCCGCCATTTTGGGCGCTGCCGGGTACTGCCAAGCACTGCCGAATGGCGCCGCTGTGCAGAGCGGAGAATTCGTGCTGCTCCCCGCGGGGACAGAGCCTCCTGCTTCACGGTAAGCTCCGTCCCCGCGTGCGCCACCCCGTTTCCCCCATGTCCACCCTCCCGGCGTGGAAAGGGCCACAGTTTCTGTGTCTTGAATACATGAATATTTCAGTTAATCCATTTTGAAGCTCCCTTTTAAAAAGTCTTTTTATGCTTCTCAACCCCTTTTCCTCTTTTCCCTCTGTCTAGCTGCAAGTTTATAAGCAGCACTGCCATTGGAAGGGTTGCAAAGGATTGCTGGGGAAACACAGACTTTTGGTCTTGTGTTGCAGCAGCATGTCTGTGGTAAACAATGAATGCCAAAAAACCTGAGCTGGGAAAGAATAAGATTCTCCTCTAGCTGATTCTATAGGAGTGTGTGTTGCTTACAACAAACAAGGTGAACAGTAGCTGCCTCCAGAATCGTTTACTGAGCATGCATTAATCTGTATTGTTTTTTTATTTAAGACTGGAGGGTAGGGATTGGGAATTGTTGAGACAGGCCTAGAGATTTGACTTGAATGTTCCTTGCAGGACTTGAGGGCAGAGAATTGACTGGGCTAGAGGCTTGTGTGTGTTTAAGTGCTTTCTTTGTTGCAGAACTTGAAACTTGACTCTTGAGACTGCAGGGTGCAGAATTGAGATTGGACTAGAGGCTGTTTGTTTGTGTGTTTTAAGTGCCTTCCTCGTTGCAGGACTTGAGACTTGACTGGAAGGTACACTCTTCTTGAGATTTCAAGGACAGCTGTAAGATTCCTTTGTATAGCTCCCTTGCAAACCTCTTCATACACAATTCTGGGTTTTGTAGTTTCACAAGGTGTCACAGCCTTCTCTGCCAAAGTGCACTGGCACATCATCAAACTACAAACCCCAGAACGCCAGAAGGAGCTATGCAAAGAAAAGCTAGTTTTGACCTAGATTATCTCTGTACTGTAATATGCAGCCCTGTTTACACAGGCAGGAAAAGGTGAGATTAATCCACATTTTCCTGCCTGTGTAGAAAGGGCCTTCATGTCATTTTCAATCTGGGGAGATCCTGAGGCAAAACTAGGACAATTGTCCTGGCCAGATTTTTTCAGAGGGAGGTTTGCCTTTGCCTAGGCTTTTGCTAAGGCTGAGAGAGTGTGTCTTGCCCAAGATTATCTTTCTTTCCCTTGCTTTTTAAACCCTTTTTTAAAAAAGGATTTGAAAGATTCGAGATTCGTGGATTCCAAGAACCTTCCAGGGATTTGGATTCAGAAAATTCTGGATTCATGCCATCCCTAGATATTTTAAAATACTTCGTATGTGCCAGGAGCCTGGACTTCTAAAATACTATTATGATTATACTGGCTCCCAACTGAGAACTTGCAGTGTGGAACAACAGCATCTGTTTCATACTCCATGTGCCATTTTCAATGAATAAACAAAACAAGGACTTAAGTCAACCATTTTGTTACTGTTAGATATCCAGTTCTATCAGATACTATATAATATTGACTAAATAATGTTTTTAATGCAATAATACCATACTGTCTAAATAACAGCGGTAAATTCCTGGCAGTATAAGCAACAGAAAACTACAAAACACGTCTTTAATACAACATGTTAAAAATTGCTAAGTGTGAAAGGTTAGGGTTCAACTGAATATTTTTTATTTCCTTAAAATACCAACAGCAAAATCTAAGGCATAATCAAAACACAGAAAAACTGTTAGGTGATACTGAAGAAATCCAGTTATCTCTAATTATAATTATCATTGTAACACTTGAGTGATCTTAATCTTAAGAGCCAGTCTTTTAAACAGGTGACATTCACTTGGTTTCAGGATATGTTCTATCACTGTTATATATAAGGTCAGAACAACTTGGTATTAACCTAAGACATTTACTGACCGCTAAACAGAATTTTTAATAAACTCCCTCTTATTTGTTACTGTGAGAACATTCCTGACAGACAATACTGTAAAAATATCGGCAGCCTCTATTTGACATTTCTATTTCATGTTTTGTTAAAGAAACGGGAAAAGTTTGTATAAATCTTATCAGATGAATTATGGTGTAATCCTAAATGTTATAAGCAACAGCTCTGAAATAAGCTAATGTGAATTAATCAAACAATTTACAAAAATGTTTTGTAACAAAACAGAAATAATTGGTTGAAAGAATGCAAATTGGCTGAGGTCCTTGTATCCCTAAAAGAAAATTGGCTGAGCACAGTACCTGAGACCTGGAAACCTTCTGGCTATTTTGCTGTATTGCTTTAGTAAGTCCAGGTCTTAGTTAATTATTGACAACAATTAAGCAAATCTCTGTATGTCTTATACACTGACAATAGCTGGTATTAAGCCATGGTCTAGAATAAAACCATTTAGTTTTTAACACACACTAGAAAGTAGACATTCAGTATGCAAAGGAAAAAAACTATTCAAAGACACTTGGCATTATTATTTGCGTTCTAATATAATCTTTCTCCTATTGTTCCAGTGCAACAAAAAACAGGGTTTAAACACCACCACCCCCAAAGCAAATGAAATAGAAACACTGTAAACAGCTTTCTCTCAAAGACAGTGATATTTTCCCTAGCTATCTGAAAATTTCTAGTATCACTTAAAGTAAAAGAAAATTTTACAATGAAATGAATAATATGGCATGCTTTTTCATTGGTTTAAATAAAAAACATTTAAACATAACTTTATCTAGGGGAAAACAACAAACAATTGCTATTCAAATGGATACAAAGTTCCCTTTTATTAACATTGAGACCACAGATACAGTTTCTTCCTTGCTGATAGCTGTGATGTGAGCAAATTAGAGGTTTCAAAGGTTCACTTGACAAGATTCCTCAACTGCATTTTGAAACAGAGTTTCCTCATCCAGCTGAAGGTTCTAAACACAGGCAAAGCAACAATGGGTTAGAAACAAAATTTACAAGCTGAGCTACTCTATTCCATCTGAGTTCAATGTCTCTTAAACGTTATTAACTACAATAAGAACTAAAGGGAAAACTCACCTACAAAAATAGACATATTTCAAATGATTTTCTAGAGTTGCCTCAAAGGCTCCCCAACAAAGACACTCCTGAACTTGCCAAGGAAATTGTAGAACTTCCAAGGCATGTAGACAATTTACACCTTGTAGACAACTGAGTTTTCTTTATCAAAGTTGATCAGAGATAAATGGACGTCCAAGTCCATCTTCCAGGACAGAAAAATGTTAACATTTTAAATTCAAAATGCGTAATTCTTACCATAACATCTACATAGTCAAGCTGATGTCTCTGATTTAGATGGCCAACAAAATCTCTGGTGACCTGGTTAGGGTCTCCCCATGGAAGAGATGCACAAATAGGACAGATCTTTAAAAACAAAGACAGTGTGTGCTTGTGTAAACAAGCAGTAGATACAGGCTACATGAAATACTGATTGAAATACAGATAATTGCTCACATAAGTTACATAATTAAATTATCAGTATTATTTATCTAAAATCATGCTAAACAGAAATGCCTTAAAATGAGAGCACTGTTCTTACAACAAAAGAATAGCAGTGTAAGAAAAATGAATACAAAAGAAAATTTACAGAAGTAAACTTTCTGCTGGCTTACTTTACTTGCTTACTTAACTTACTTAGAGAAAATAGCACCTCATATTTCCATTTTTATATTACTTGCCTGTCTCTGCCTGTATGGTTATGAGGTTTTTTAAAAAAAACCCTGGAAAAATGAGATTTCCATCAAACTCAAATTTAAAAATACATTTATGTCTCTAATCTTTCTTATTTTAGCAATACTGAATAACACTTATAAAATAGAACAATGTACCATCTAGTGAAAGTTTAGCATTATTAAGTGTTTAGCCTCAACATTTCTATTGAATTCAATGAGATTCAAATGTGTTTAACTAGGTCTGATTTGTGCCACACCTGAGGAGAAATGGAATGAAAATAATATATTACGAACATTCCTATAAGATGGCAGTTAGTAAATTATAACAAGGCACCTCAAGCTCCAAGGATGGGAGGAAAGTGAGAAATTCCATAAAGAGAAATGCCATTAGGTAAAATAGAAGCAGCAGAGTGGCAAAGAGGAAGCATGCTTGGCTCATAGCCCAGAGGTCGGATGGACCGAAACCATCCTCTGCTAGCTCAGTTTGAGAGCCAGCATGGTGAAGTGGTTTGAGCATTGGACTATGATTCTGGAGATCAGAGTTCAATTCTCCACTCGGCCATGAAAACCCACCGGGCAATCTTGGATGTGTCACATATTCTCAGTCCCCAAAAATCCCATGATAGGTTCACCTTAGGGTTGACGTAAGTTGGAAATTATTTGAACGCATGCAACAACAAAAACATGAGGGAGGGAATCCCTGAGCAGCTAGAAGCTGTTCCATCTGGAATATCACTGCAGGAAGAAAAGTGCACTTTATTCTTTCTCCGTATTTTTGTTTTAGAATTAACACAATTTCAAAATGCATGAAAACTCTAGTCACATATACTTACTACTGGATCTATTTGATAAAGATGCCTGTCATTACAATGATCCAATAAGCTCTGCCTTGTGAAGTTACCTTCTTGACAGAGAGGGCATTTGAATGTAGGCTGTCCACTGAAAAACAGACCAGCATTAGATAAGGTCACATCACAGATGCCAAACCCAGAAGCAGCATCCAAAACGTGCAAGGATTTTCTGTACTCACAATGATTTATCCAGAACCTCACTGGTTTAAAGCCTTTTATCCAAAGATAATACTTTGGTGCTGAACAGAGAGATATAACCATCAAGAGAAGAACCTACATTTTTACATCTTAATTATGAGCAGCATTTCTCAGAGCATAGCTGATTTTTGAACCCCACCCTCACTGCCAAATGATACTTTGGTGGTCAGAATTTTGTGTAATTTAATCAGGTACAGACCCCAGGTTTAGAGCAGATGTCAGAACTGTGTGACCCTCCAGAGGTTGCTAAACTATACAACTCCCAGAAGTCCTACCCAGCAAAGCAATGATAAGGAATGCTGGAAGTCACAGTTCAACATTTGTAGGCCAAACCATTCCCACTCTGACTTAAGGGGGGTGGGGTTGTTTGTTTGTTTTTTTGAAGAATCTGGAACAATTTAATGGTAAAATTACCTTTGAAACAATCTTTCCCTAGGTATTTTATTCAAAACCAAAAGCAAATAGGTCAGAAAAATAATTAAAATAATAATAATTTATCAGAACAAGGTGTTCTGTGACAGTCAGTACTTAGCTGGACATGTATCAGTCAGCTGCATGATACTAAAAGGGAGGTGAGTGGGATTTGACTTTGAAGGGATAAAGGTTAAAGAAAGATTCCCTGGAACTCATTTGCTGTTTCTTGGAAGTGGCTAAGTCAATGTATATATTTCCTTGATAGCTGCGCAGTCTAACTGAATTCAAACAACAAAAGCAGCAACAAAAAATGTGGGGATCTCCAGCACAGTTTGTTCCTTCAGTGAGTTATAACAGGTGGCCGTAGGATGAGGTTCCATGCCAGCAAAGGTAAAACAGTAACGCTCACACTCCCAGCACTCTTCATTGCCACAGTCCTCCTCCTGGAGCCTCATCCTTCTACATTCACTTGAAAAATCCACCAGCAATCTACCATTATAAAAGCTGAACATTTCACTCATTATAAAATCAAAACAATTTGTTTCAATATTATAAAAAGAATCTAACGAGTGGGCACTATTCACTGTTGACATTTCAG
The DNA here is from genome assembly GCA_948472985.1 of Iguana delicatissima. Lineage (NCBI taxonomy): Eukaryota > Metazoa > Chordata > Lepidosauria > Squamata > Iguanidae > Iguana > Iguana delicatissima. Next base: position 57,228 of record CAOKZL010003597.1, read on the forward strand.
CAAAAAATAAATTAAAACATTGACTTAAACATAGCAGGTTAAACATTTGGATTTTTAAACTTCTTTGCATGTTTGAAACATATTGCTGTTCCTCCCTTTTGCCAATTTACAGTTGGTCAAAATTTCAAGGCAGAATCAATATTGCCTTTCCTTCTGCATCAAGCCATCTCATTTGAAAGATTTTTTTTCTGGAAAAAAAATGTTTGAAATTAAAAAATGTTTCCAGATCGGCGGAGTGGTGGTGTCATTTTTACCACCTTTTTGAGGTCGTAGTTTTTTTCAGCCACAGGAAATAAATGAACAAATAAATTACAAGATCTCTCTTTGGCACAGGACAGCTCAAGAAGGGGAAAAATATGGTTATAAGTGCCTGTCATGCCTCCGAGAAATAATGTGGGGAGGGGCGGGCTGAGAGATTTTTTAAAAATAATAAAATTGTGGGGACAAGGAATGCAGCACAGGAATACAGTCCTCAAAGTTACTGCAATGCATCAGCCATTCCCTTGCAGCTTCCCATCCCTTTGTTAAAGTAACTACAGTCTGCCCTCCACATCTGCAGGTTTCTCCTTCACAGATTTGATTATTTACATGTTTGTAGCTGCTGCTTGATTAGCTCATCCTCCTTGCCCCATCTCCTCCTCTCTACCTCCTGTCCTTCCAAGAGCACCAGCCCGTCACTCCCTTTGCCACCACCGCACCTCAGCCAGATTTTAAACCCCTGTCCATCAACCTCCTCACCTCACTGTTCATCTCCTGCTCCCAATCTCCTGTCCTTGCAAGATCGCCACTCTGTCACCCTCTTTCCCACCTTGGCACCGCAACACCTCAGCCAGATTTTCAATGTCTTTTCGTCAACCTAATCACCTCATTGGTCTTCCTCCCAATCCTCCTGCTCTCATTCTCCTGTCCTTCCAAGATCTCACGGAGCATTGGGAGGTAGAGGAGTAGCTGAGGTCTGAGATGAGGATTGAGAGGAAAAACCATGGGGTGATGACATCAATGGGAATGGGTTTAAAATCTGGCCAAGGTATCAAGGTGGCAAGGTGGAAGGACTCACACCCTTGGAAGGACAGGAGACAGGAGAGGAGCGGGGAAGCAGAAGGAGTCAGACAAGGAGGTGGATCAGCCAGGATCATTCCAGGCTGAGATGTGGTGGTGGCAAGGTGAGAAACAGAGTGAGGGGCTGAGGCTGCTGCCAAAAATGGAGTTTGTACCATTCGTGTTAGGGCAGCTTACTATATTTGTGTTTTTTCCACTCCTGCAAGGGTCCTGTATCCCTAATCCCTGAGAATATGGAGGGCTGACTGTACTGCAATCACAACCTGTTCTGTACTGGCTCTTCCCAAATGGAGTCTCCTTTCATAAGAAAGATGGTTACCATCATTCCGATACCATACACACTGAATGAGAAGGAATGCCCACTGTACCTTGCTCATGCCTATAGGCATACAGGATACATTTGTATATTTTAATGTATTTTTATTCACATTTCAATATAACTATAAATATTTCTGTGGCAACAACATCATTCTTTGCCTCTCTGTCAGAGAATGCTGAAAGGAGGGGTCAGTCACTGCAAGTAGCAATGCAAGCCAAGGCAGCACAAAGAACAAGCTGCAACACAAGAGAGACTAGCTGGATAGTGTCAGAGCTATAGCAAATCACCTCCAAGGCAGTGTGGGGTTCAATTCTTCTGGTGGAAAATGGAAGCGAAAGGAAGCCAGGTGAAGAGAAAGTGGTCAGGTAGGTAGAAAATTATGCACATTTGACTGAAATATCCCTTTCTCCCTCCTGCCATTCATTTTTACATTGAAGGAAGGAAGCACAACAGCTGTTCGCATAGTAAAAAGCTTCACCGCCCATCATTCTCAGACAATTTTTTAATAATATTGTAACAGGATTTGTTTAGGGGTACAGCAGGGACAGAGGACACAGCTGGGTCAGCTCCTCCACCTCCCAATTTATCTCATCAACTGTTAATCACATCTGAAGATATGCAGTTCATCCTTTGTCTACTTGGAAACAAACTTCATAGATTTTACTGGAACTTGCTTCAGAGTAAATGTGCCTGGAGATATTGCCTAAAAAGCCCAATTCCTAGCAAAGTGCTTGTTGAGAAAGGTGGAGAGACCACACTGAGTAATTTTCAACTTGCAAAGCACAATATAATTTGGCAAGAGGTTAGTCATTTGGAAGAAGCTTTTTCCTACTACCAGCCACTTCTGCACTGAAAGTAGAATCCTGTGAAAGTAGCTCAGCTTTACTTTGCATTGTTTCACAGATAAAATGTTATCTTTTCTTTCAAGTGTTATCTTCAAAGAAACCAACCAAATTTAATCTCCTTGGTTTCTCTGTCCTAATATGTTTTAGGTTATCATTAATATTTATTTTAAAGATTTAAATCCCATCTTTCAACCAACTAATCACCATGGCAACCTAATAAACTTCTCCTCTCCTCCAAACACCACATATCACCTTTGTTCATCTGGCTGGTGACAGAAGCTAAAACAACCTTTCCTTTAACTCTGCAGTTAATTGGTACCTTAGGATAAAATTACTTTTGATGACAGCTTCCTGAAAGTTTTTCTCTGACTAGTGATTAAAGCCAAGATGGTTTTCCCCTCTGTAGTGTCCAGAAGAAAAAAGTGCAGCTATTCAGTATTAATTGTTTCTCTGGTCAATGGCAGAGTATAGAGTGTCCTACTACTCAACAATATATAGCACTATTACTCTTTAATTTGGCACAAACTGCACACAACAACTGGCATCCTCTTCATGGCATAAGCAGACATAAGTTTCTATTACGTTCTTTTCTGGGCACTGTGAAGGTTGGTATTCCCTCTCTCCCTCTGCTGTGCCCAAAGTACACCATCCTCTGGACTTACAGCACAGCCTCTGAAGCCCCTACTCCCATATGGTGATTCTATGCCTTATGGGGAGCAGGCAGATCAGACAAACATCTGGCTATGTGCTTGTAGCCAGACAAAAATTGATTACAGTAGCAACAAGATGTTCAGAAAACGCCAGCAGATGTTAGTGCTGATGTAATAATTTTGAGTCTGGCTACAGAGATTCTGTCTGTTCCCCATAAGACATGGAATGGCTGTGCAGGAGGACTTCACAGACCATATAGTAAGTCTGGGGTGGTATTTGGCTCAGCCTAATGTAGGTCTGAATGCACTCTGCACAATGCAGATCTGCATCCACAAGTTGTTTAGTACTTCAGATTGACTGTTAAGATTTTGACAAAATTGAAAATACAGACCAAGCTACACAAATATAAATGTGTTTTGAATTTCGTATTATTTTGGTGTGTACTTGAGGAAAGTAACTAGTCACAGAATCAACAGAAAACCCAAATAGGTATTGACTTCAAAGATGGTCCTTACCTTGCAGCTTCTTCAAGAACATGTAGATTAGAATGTTCTCCGATTTCTGAAGCAGAGGAATCACTCCTAAAACTTCATACAGAGGATAAGAATTTATATTACAGTAAATATAAAAAGGGCTGTAACCCTAAGCAGAACCGTTAATTAAATAAACCCCACTGATATTAGTAGGACTTACTTTCACATAAACATATTTAAAATTGAGATACAGCACTTATTTACATTCAGTAAACAAAAATCATTTTAGAAACACCGAATCAAACGTTTAGACAAGACTGCTTCTTGGTTCAGAGGTGACTTAAGATCAGGCCATGTAGTTATTTCCAGCCAGTTTGCAGCCATGCATATTCTTCCAGTTTTCAGCCATGCATGTTCTTGCAACTGGGTGGAGGAACAGTAGGCAGGTACCTTCAATAAGATGAACAGGCAGCAATTCCTGCAATTGTGTTAACACTTTTTCCATGTTTTTGGGATCAGTACAACTTCAAAAACATTATTTCCTCCAAACTGAACGCATTTTACATTTTGTTATTATGTAAACCAACTAGTGAAAGCTATGCGTTCAATACCAAATATAAATGTGTACATTTGCTACTGCCTGGTAAAGTAGAAGGTGGTAGGAAAAGAAGACAACCACTTTAAGGAAGGATTGATTCAACAATGGAAGCCATGAACATTGCAAGACCTGTGCAGGTCACTGGTGATTAGCGCTCTTGGAGATCTCAAATTCACAGGTTCACCCTAAGCTGAAGCTGACTTCACAACAAATGACAACAAAGAAATATGTGGATCAAATATGCGGATCAAATAAACAAGTAAATATATAAAATAATGGCAAATACGAATGATATTTCATAATCAAAGTTCCAAAGCCTAAAAGATAGGTTGAGAACTTATTATAGCTCACTTAATACCTCACTTTGAAACTTCAGTATGAAAAATATCTAAATTAACACTTTACCATTAAGGAACTACTAAAATACTTTATTACTAAATAATATACTAAATATTATTTATTTATATTATATATAATATATATATTATATAAATATACTAAATATTATAAAATACTAAATAAATAATATACTAAATAAATACTAAAATACTAAAAATTAATTAATATTTCATCCCATGGCAAATCTAAAGCAGGCAGCATATATTAGCTTGAGACATATTTGAAGTGCATATTACCATTAATAAAATTGCAAATATGAATTACCTGTTTCCTGTTGAGTCCTGAGATATTTCTAAGTTTGGAATTACAGAAGGAACACCATATTCATCCTGATACTTCTTACATGATTTATAATGCTGTCTCATACGAGATAATCTTATCTGAAAATGAAGTTATATCTCATTTGGACTTTTAAAAGCAACATTATATGTGAAAAATATACTTTTATGAACACTAACTATGTCAATCATTTATGTAAAATTCTACAAAATCCCCTTGGTCCCATTGTGAAACTATATTATAACCAAGCAGTAGCATAGGAATTACTCTTAAATGTTTTGGCTAGTATTTCTTAATGTGTTTGCTTAACTCATAGTCAGTTTTTTGATTAAACTGATCTAGTGATACCTAACAAATGTCTACAGCTTGATCTTCACTAAACTTGACAGGATGGATAAACAGCTAAAGTAAACAAGGTTAGTTTCTTATTTCTGTACGTGGCTTGGAACCAAATTTAGTTATGCTTTAATTCACCTAATACGACTTGAAATATTCATGACTAACTTGTTCTAATAATTTCAGTGGATCTACTCTAGACATAACAAAATCTCTATCTAAACATTTTTGTCATCTTAGTTTCAGTGAAATAATTCAAATGTATACTGGAGAAACAATTGTGTAGCTATTTTTCTATTGATTTGTGAGAATGCTGTCACATACAATTTTCATGACAAAAGAAAATGCACCACTCCAGGAGAAAGGCAAGATATAACAAAGCAAAATAAAACAAAATAAAAAAGACAGTTTGCATATTAACTGATTTACTACTCAGAAGTCAGAGCCTTCCTAACACAAAAATCTCATAGCAAACAGCGATACACCATCACCTACCACACAGCAAGAACAATCAAATCAAACTTTATCTTACGGCCCATAGACCCAACATAGCAAACCATCCAATTGTACAATATAGAGAAAATAGGATATAAATATATAAACAGGATAGACTAGCAGGATATAAAAGCAAAAATAAGATATAAATGCTTAATATAGTATAGAAATACATGAAGCAAATTAAAATCATAGACAATATGGATTATTAGATAAAATATAAATAGGTGTTCATTAATTCCATTTCATCAAAACAATACAATTGAGTTGATCTTAAAGTACATTGCCAGTATCCCAACATAGTTTTGATATTTCTCTCTCTCTGATCTTGATAGCTCACGACAAAAATTTAGCAACTGATACGGTTACATACAGAGAAATGTCCTCCAGTGGGATTTTTACATAGAATTAAAAAAAAACAACAGCAAGAACAATGCTTTTCCAGTGGAATCCTATGGTGTTTCCCATAGGATAAACCCTAGATGGATACATGTATCTAGGACCATACCCTTTCACTATTTTTTAACATAAACTGTTTAAAAATCTACTATACCTGTTTGTCACAGCATCTACAGCTTCCCACCAACTTTTTCATGCTGTTTTCAATATCTAAGGCTCTGCTGGGACGTGCTTTTTCTTTTCTGGTTACAACGCCTCTGCACAATGGGCAATGTGTTCCTCCTTCTTTCATAGCCATTAGGAAACATTTCCTGCAAAACCTGGAACCAAATATGAATTGGCATACAAAAATAATGTTCGCTTTATCAACAACTATTCTGCTTTACTGACAGGTAATCCTGTTCTTATTACAAGGTTCCATTTATACCACTCTGTCAAAATCTCTGTACACCTCACTTAGCAATGATCGCATTTTCCTCTAACATCATATTATTTTAGATGGTAAATGCACTTCAAAAGGAACTTGCAGAATTGGGAGAGCTGGTGAAAAATGGCAAATGCGGCTTAAAATAAGTGATGTACTTTGGCACAATTTTTTCCCAAGATTTCACATATCTAAATCAGATATGACTAACCAAGGAAGAAATGTTGGGGGTTTAATTCAATATGAAATATAAATCCAACAAATACCAGCTATGCAAAGGCAACTTGGACAATAGTAATAATTAGGAAAGAACTTTAAAATAAATCTCCTTTCATATTACCTTTATTTAAATCTAGCCAAATTTGGAATACTATGCACATTTCTTGATAGCCCATCCAAAAAAACATACTGGAGGACAGAAAAAGGGATAGAAAGTATCAGCACATGATTTGTAAATGGAGGAACAATTAGTAACAGGATTTTTAAATGATGCATCTTTAAAAGTGTATTTAATCAGTTAAATTGAGCCCATTGATAGAACTGAGCTTATTGATTGCACAATTAATGGTTATGTTATTAGGATAGTTTAATGTATGCACTATATTGTTTTAATGTTTGTCTTTATGTAACATCTACATTTATAGATTTAATAAAATAAAAATGATTATACAATTTTTAAAAGATAAATGTGATTGAAAGCCAACAAAATTAATGGTTTAAACACACTGCCAGTGGTTTACTAGTCATAATGAATATACATTGCCTCCAGGATTAGAGAAAGAATACATCTAAATTCTTAGTTCTTAATGCTGTATTCATGTGGGTTTTGTGTTGGGAACTACTCTGCCTTTGTGGACAAACTAAGTGGGATTAAACGGGCCTTTGGTCTGATCCAGCAGAACTCTTCGTAGGTGAACAACCAGTATTTTTACCTGTAAATGTAGGCTCCAAAATTTTTCCAAAGACTTACTTTGCTGTAATACTATACAGTAATTTTAAAACAAAGTACAATATTTCTGCCCTGTCACTGGGCTGTCCTCCAGTGCTTTCCACTAAAAGAAATTTTACAAGGGAAAGGAACCAAGAAACCATACTTCACATTTTCCTTCTTCAATGTTTTTGTCCTCCCACTTGCCCTGCTCCCAAATTATAATAATGTTAAAACATTCAGTGTCACAGAAGATGCTTACTTCATCTTTAAATGTCTAAATATTTGTTGTGTGGCAACATGTAGAACTCAAAAGAATTCAGTAGGTGCATTCTAAGAAGCACTATGCATTTTCAGAAGCACAATGGAAGCCTTCTGTTGTTACCATGCCTGTATTATTCATATATACAAAAACACATGCTCTTAATAAAATACACGAACTGTCATTTGTTTACCAAACCATGAATTATTTTCATTCTTAGCAAAAGGGTAGTTAAAATGAAAACAGGCTTCCCAAAAGATAAAAGCAGAAACCCATGCTGCAGAATATTTAACAGTAGACTGGAAAAGGATTGGGGAAAAAAGAAGAAAATATAATTAGAAAAGGAAAAAACACCTCCAACCATTGGGCCTGAAATAGATACTTACACATGCTGACAAATGGAAATCCTCACAGGTGTTTTGAACACATCTTGGCAGACAGGACAGTAATAATCATCTTCATTGAAACAAACTGTGGCAAGTTCTTCATTTAAGATAGCAAACTGTGGTATTTCTGAAAGAGTAATGGAAATATATTGGTGCTGTACACAACAGCACAGTTTTGCGCACTGTTTTTCTTGTAACTCAGTGCTTGACTTTTGGGAGCAGAGTATGAAAACTTGCATCTACAAAAGACAGAAAAAGTGATTCCCTTTCAGGTTATGTGATACCGTAATCAGTAGAACTAAGTTGATGGGGGTATTCAACACATTACTATTGTGTTTCGGTATATTTCAGACTACCTGTACACACTTACATACACTTGTGAGTATCTCTGCACCTGTGTTCAATCCTGATTTGTGCTCCAGTGCAAGAATCCTTTTAAATCCAAAATACAGATGTATTCTGAATGAACACACGAATATTTATATAAGCAGAAAAACACAAGTTCACTTTTTTAAAAAATGTAAATGTAGCCATCTACAGCCTGCATGGAGCACAAATTATCTTGTCTTTAAGCAGGTGTCACAGGAAATTCTGAGGATATTTTGTATGAGAAATGAAATTATGAGGAAGACTAGAAGATTTGAGAGGAAAGAGAATGAAGCACATACCGGGAGAATACCTGAATAAAAAGCAAAATGGGAAGAAGACAGTGGATGGCAGAATTGTAGCAGCTTTGAGGCATAAGAGTGGCAGAATGAGGCCTAATGTTACATTGCAGCCCATAGCACTGCAGTAGGAAACAGGACTGAATTTTGAAATGAAAACTATATGTTTTATTAGACACCAGCCTATTCTACTTTACTCTGTTTTCACACTGTAGTTATCTGAATTGTTCCTAATTCCTTCTTCACCTCCCTTTCACCCTTCTTAATTAATGAATTCTTAATACCAAATATTTTGATCTGCATTAGCAGTTTATTCTATTAAAATTTCATAACAGTGCTTTAGTAGGTAAATTTTTTAATGTACTCTGCTGAATAAAACTAGTTATACTGATAATTTTCTAGGCCCAACTAGTAACTTTTCCAGAGAGTGCAATCCTATGCAAGTTCCATTAAAATCAGTAGGATTTATATCTGTGTTGGGGTCCTGCATTACTTTTATAAATAAGTGCTTATATTTTAAAAAGTCAATTTACAGAAAGCCTACAACATTCCTTAACTCTACTGTTTTTAAGCAAGAAGCTAGAATACTGGAATTACTGTGTAAAACCTTTTTATTATGACAAGTGCATTCCATTACATGTGAATAAGTGTGCCCATGTATAGATCAGTATTTTGGGCACAGTGTTGACTGTTATGTGTGAAATTTTGACTGTTACATGTGAAAACTCTGCCTGTGCATAGATCAACACAGACTGTACTTGTGGCTGAATGTAACGTGTGAGCACCCCTAGGTCATAGCAGGAAGGATGGAAATGCACACTTGAGCTTGGTTCCACTATGTGACAAATTATAACTTTATCCAGATTCCTATTCCAGTACCAAGCATGATGATCGAAGCAGGTGAAACGGTTATTTAAATCATTTTTATGATGGCAGTTATAAATTTCTTACACTAAAATAATGGGCATACTGAATCTTTTTGCTTTCACTCTAATTTGAGGAATGAATAGAAACCCATGATGATCTGGGTCATGATCATCTCTGAAGGATATTCTCCAGCAAGTCTCCATTTTCCTTGATACCTACAAGCTTGCTGGTAACCTGCTCGTTCTGAACAATAGTTCTACCACTCTGAGGCCATTTGTGCACTATACTGTTACAGTGCTATTATTCCACTTTCAACATCCTGTGGAATTCTGGGGTTTGTAGTCTGGTGAGGCCAAAGAGCTCCCTGACTGAGAATTCTAAATGTCCCTCCCTAAACTGCAAACCCCAGGATTCCATAGGATGTTGAAAGTGGGATGATAGCACTATGGCCATTTCCGCAGTAGACTGTTATAGCGCTATTATACCACTTTCAACGGTCCTATGGAATCCTGGGGTTTGCAGTTTAGGGAGGGGCCAGCTGCCCCCCAACTGCAAAGCCCAAGATTCCATAGCATGTTGAAAGTGGTATAATAGCTCTATAACTGTCTACTGCGGAAATGGCCACAGAGGCCATTTCCGCACTAGCCTGTTGTAGTGCTATGATTCCACTTTCAACATCCTATGGAATCCTGGGGTTTGCAGTTTAGGGAGGGGCCTGAGGCACCTCCCTAAACTGCAAACCCCAGGATTCCATAGGATATTGAAAATGGAATCATAGCACTACAACAGACTAGTGCGGAAATGATGAGAGTCTTTTCAGTGATGGCACCTTATGCTCAAATTCCTCCTGCCTTGTGAAATCCTCCTGTTCAACCCCTCTCCCTGCCATTTTTAGAAGTGGTCTTTGTTTTCTACCCTTTGGGAGCTAGGAATTTGAGGCAGCCATTCCTATTCTGGTCCACATGAGCCACAAAGACTACCTTTTGTGTAAAATGGGGCTGTATTGCTAAGGGAGAACCTCCAGCTACCTGCCTCTCTCCCTTTGAAACTGATTTTTTGAATTCGTTTCCACTTTTGTCCCTTTACGAAGGGATTTCTGCTACTGTTAAACGTTGCCTTTGTTGAGGCGTCTTTCAAAACGCGGCTCGCAAGCCAATAAGCCCCAAATCTTTTCGCAAGAGACAGGAAGGAAATTAACTGCTTGGGTCGCGCAAAATGGGAGGAAAGGCAGCCGGGGAAGTGGGGGAAGAGCGAGAAGAGAAAGACGCCTCTGCGAGGCTCCGGCCAGACGAATCCCGCCCTGAAAATATGCCCTCCCTTCACCTCGAGGCGCTGCCCTGAAGCACAACGGCTACCTGTCGGGAGAACGGGAGGGTCAATCGCAGGCCGCGGGACTGGGCCGGGATCTTCGGGGCTCCCCGGAGCCACACCGGTCAAACCACCACCGCTCTCCATAGCTCTTAGGCCGCCGCGACGGCGGCCCCTTCCCAACAGGGCCCGGGTTGCCATGGTAATAAGCCTCCCTCCCGTCCGGTGGGAATTGTTATTGAACAACAGTAGTAGTAGTAGTTGGTGGCGGCGGCGGCGGCGGCGGCGGCGCCGCCTCTCTCTCCCTCAGGCCGCCGGGGGGCGACTTTAAAGCCGGCTCGTCTCGCTCGTTTCCCTCGCGGGGAGGCGAGCTCGTTAAAGATTTATGCGGAAGTCGGGTTTATTTAGGTGTAAACCCCAGTAATTTCAGGGCGACGTCGCTTGAGAGAACCTCTCAGGGAGTGGGGCTTTCAGGAGTTCCGCAAAGGCCAGATTTTTCAAGGGGCGAGTAGGTGGGAGGCCCTTTGCAGTTCCGATACAATTTGGCTCCTCCAGTACACGCTCTGGATTGTGTTCCGACTTATGGCGACCGTAAGATGGCTCTGTTTTCTTAGCAAGATTTGCTTAGAGGAGGGTGCTCTGAGGCTGAGAGGGTGTGACTCGCCCAAGGTTACCCAGTAGGTTTCCATGACTGACTGGGGATTCGAACCCTCCTCTCCAGAATGATAGTCCAACGTTCAAACCACTGCACCACGCCTGAGTACATACATCCTAAGAAGCTGAATCCCTACCCAGGCTTAGACCATTGCCTCACTACACTGTTATAGTGCTATCATTCCAATTTCAACCTCCTGTGGAATTCTGGAGTTTGTAGTTTAGTGAGGCCAAAGAGCTCTCTAGCTGAGAGTTCTAAATGCCCCTCCCTAGACTGCAAATCCCAGAATTCCATAGGATGTTGGAAGTGGAATAATAGCGCTATAAGTGTAGTGCAGAAATGGCCTTAATTTGGGATGAAACTCAATTGGGGACCAAGACAGCGTGCTGAGGAAACGTGCATAGGTTTTTGTGTATGTCCCTTCAAGTTGTTTTGTCAGCTTATGGCGACACCATTAATTTCATAGGGTTTTCTTAGGTGAGGAACCCTTGGATGATTTTGCAAATTCTTTCCTCTGAAATACAGCCTCCAGCACCCAGTATTCGTTGGCAGGTACCCCATCCAAATACTGACCTGGGCTGACCCTGCTTAGCTTTCAAGATCCAAGAGGATCTGGTACCTGTATGGTATTACTGAGGTTTGCCCCTTCCCTCCCCCCACTTTACTTCAGTACTTGTCTACAGGCCAGCAAGAATAAGTTACAAACTTTCCACTTAAGCATCTGGACCTAGGTGAAATTTCTTTCTTCCAACCTTGTTTTCTTATTTTGGATGCAATTTGTAGCAAACTATGGTATTTGTTACTATTGGCTTAGTCTAATTATTAATCCCAATTAAGAATAGATAATGTGAACCACTGGAGCTTAAGTGAGTGTTGAGTAACAAGTCATGTTTGATAGATCTAGGATTGGATATTAACAATTGGATTTGGCCCAGTGTCTCTTGGGCAGCCCAGAGAGCAAAAGGCAATGGACAACAGTGTTGCCTCATCATTGCTAATGCTGTATTTTGAATGCTTAATTAATATTTTGATGTAGGGCACTTTTCAGAGCTGAATCTCTTCCTATATTTATACATTATTTTAACGAGCCCTACCCCTCTCCAAAAGGGCTTCCTGAACAACCCAGTCCTTTACATCAACACATTGCTTCATCAGGGGTCTCTACTCTGGTGATCAGCAGGAGTGTCAGCACAAGTGTCCAAAGTGGGCCTGTGCTTAACAGCGGTCAGAGTAGTATTCTGGAAAGCAAGGGACAACTGCTAACTGCTGAAGGAAAATTGTATTTATCACCCATTCAATCTCTGGTGCTTCTTTAAAGAAATGTGCCTCTCATGGATGCTTACACGATGCAAAACACACACACACACACACAAACTGCAAACTAGCCAGACAGCATCGACCAGTTTGGGGTAAGAATATCTGATAACAGGGAAACAATGGATAGCCTGGTGATCAAAACAAATCAGCTTAATCAAGCTTGGGAGATTGCCTTCGGTGACAGATAACACAGGCACACCAAAGACAACAAAAGGCAGGGTATGGGGCAAGATGATAAACAGAATTTAATTGATTTAATTGTAAATCTCATACTTTACTTGGGAGTTTTGAAATGTAGATCGTGGTCTGGGGGATTACCAGTGGGATACCTGCCTTCCCTCCAGGAGTCCTTTTTCTTCTTCATTGTCCCTATCAGCCTTACTTTTTTGCACATTATGCAAGGTTTGCAACAGGAGACACTAGGCAGACTAAATTACAGAGTCGCCAGAGAGTTAACTGTGTCACTCTGTTGCAACAAAATGCGTTGTAATCTGTGTGATCAGATTTTGATTTTAGGTGGTAGTCTGAATAAAGAATCCGTAGAAACCCAACGCTCAGTCCCATCTTTAGTTGGTAGATTAACAGCCCTGTCTTGGATGGCTAAATCTGGTATCAAATTCTCAAGAATTCATATTGGTCTAGTAGAGATCCCTCCATTTTGTCAGACGTGGCTGAGTTTTGACCTAGTTATTACAGCCTTAAACTCCTGGCTGGCATTTCAAATCCTTTCAAATCCAGCATTGGTATAAGTGAACAAAAGGGCAACTTCTAGTTCCAGGATTGTTTCATTTGTAAGTCTACTGAACACTATTTTGAATTAAATATGGTATCATAGTCAAGATCCAACACAATTTAGTATCCAAGTGAAATCAGGACTTTCTCCCACTGCAGCCTTCCAGTATGCCAAATGTTTCCCAGCCTCCTGGAACAGGTTTTTAAGGTGTGTGAGAGGGGGAGTTTGCAGGATGCAGGCGGAACCCTCATTCCGAGACAGGTAGTGGGATCCAATCAAAGTGCATTTTTGGTTCCAGGCCTTACATGTTTTGCCTTACAAGTGTTAAGCTGACTAAAATGCATACCAAGCAAGCTTGGCAAGGCTCAATCCAAACAATATTTAAGACGCATATTTGGATAGTAGCTTAACTTTCATTTTTTGGGGGTGGGAAAGTTCGGCACAGGACAAAATGCAAATCCCAAATAGCATATCCCACATACTTATTTATAGATTGTGGTCCACATCTTTACAGGGGTATATAAAAATTTACATAATAAAATGTCAAAGCTGATCATGTGGAAATGCCATAATTTATTCTAGAGTTAATGTGGTGCAGCTGAAATAGTAATTCTTACATGGTTTCTATCCTTTGAAATGGAAAAGAGTCAATTAATGGAAAACAAGCCCAGGCAGTAAAAACTTATGAAACATTTATTTGACAGAAAACATTGTGATCAGTCCCTTAGTTAAACTAAAATGTTCCTGGATTTTTACTAGGTATGATTTTCAACAAAATCTTGATAACATAACACAGAATTTACGTAGATTGTGTTGGTGTTGTTTATTCTGAAATTACCCCATTATCTTTATGATAAAGATTTATTTGAATATTACTGCCTTTCATATTATTTTGCAGTACTGAAACACCATCAGTCCACTGCAGAATATGAAGTATGTTTATATTCAGTAGATATAAAGAAACTTATTTTAAACTAATTCACAATAGAATAAGTTTCTATAGACCTGTGTCTATACTATCAACTGTTTCAGCTCTCCACATAATCATTTTGTGTGCCAGTAGATTCCTAACACTGGTACGGTCTCTTTGCTTGCACTGCGACCCGACATGATTAACAAGAGTAGATGCTCCTGGCTCAACATCACTTTTTTCCCAAGGTTATGCACAGCCAAGAAATTTATATGGGGCAAGACTGGATTGAGTGGAGTGATCCCATATTTTCCATATCAGCACAACATTTAATTGGGGCTATTCCAACTGTCTCCTTTCTAATAGCTTATCTACTTTATTCATTTGTCATTTTCACTCTTGTCATCTCCAAAGCCATTGGCTAAGCTGCTCTCATGTCACAGTGGCTCCAGGTTATATTTGCAAGTATCAAGACAGTAGTAGGCTTGCAAACATTCTCTGTCATGCCAAAAGTAGTTGAGCAAGAGACCTGTAGCCTAAATACCTTAAAGGCACCAGATCCTGTCTGATCTTGTGAAGCTAAACAAGGTCAGCCCTGGTTAATACTTGGATGGGAGACTACCAATGAATACCAGGGACTGTAAACTATATTTCAGAGGAAAGAATAGGCAAAACCACATCTGACTATTCCTTGCCTAATAACACCTTATTAGTCAAGAGGCTACTTGAGGGCACATACACAGCAAGGGACCTGAGGTATTATGATATTCCAGGCTACCATTGGCTTGGTTGTTCCGATTTAAACAACCAGAACCATTTTGATGCCAGAGAAGGAGCTACTATGTTTGGGGCACAGATCTGTTTGTGAAGTAAAGGAAAAGTGAATATGAGCAACTACGAATATGACCAGCACAAGCATTGGATTGTTTCAGACAAGTTTAAATAGAGAATTAGCCATCAAACGATACCTTCTTGAGTGAATAGTTCTCCACTTTCATAGCCTGTCATCAAAAAGAGATCACTCATGCAAAGATAGCTGTATCCAGGGTTTTGTTTTAGATGCAACACATTAGAATTCTATTGCAAGATATATTTGGAAGTAACATATATGCTATATATGGACTCTAGCTTTATACCATCCTGAGAACTGTCAAGGATACATATTTTAAAACAGTAAGTTTTTAAGACCTGTATAATTCACCTATTTTCAGAAGGAAATGCAATAGGGGAATAATGTGCTTGCAGAATGGTTTGCTTAGCTGGAAACAGACCTACTATTCATTTATTTGTAATCAGTCATTTCAGACTTTTTATTCATATATTGTGATGTATTACTCTACTGTTATATATGTAGTAGTGATACTGTAAATTGTGAGCTAGTGTGAACTCATGTCCTCCGCCCGTTTCTAACAAACCTTCCCAAGAATTACCAGTTATTATAGAGTGATGATTACTGTACCTTAAGGATGTGTGCGCTGGTGTGGTGAATGTTTTCTTGTGACCTACTTCTAGACTGGGGTGGAGAACTACCAGTGGTTAGGGGGCTCTGTTAGCCCCAAGAGTCCTTAGAGAGCTGCATTCCCCACAACCCCCCCCCAAAAGGAGGGGGCAAAGTCAACTTCTGGTGCATTTCTTGTTAGAAAAAAGGCTTCTGCTAGACTTAAAAACATGCCAGAGGGGACCCCTTAAACATGGCAAAAATTCTCCCACCCCCCCAGAGAGCATTTGCAAACAAAAATATTAACATGTAACTGTGTCCGATGTCATTCTTCTGTGGGGTCTAAAAGGATTTACAGTTTGGGGATATATTGTTGAGGAGAAATGACAAAGCATGGGCTACTTGCATTGGCCAGTGCAGCTCCTCAGTTTTGTGGGACCAAAAATGGCAAACTGTAGCCTCAGAAGCCTTTGAAGTTTGCCCTTTTTAATGCAGCTCCAACCACTGTGTTCATTTAGGTGCCAAAGGGCCCTTAAAAAAACCTAGAACTGACTGGCTGGTTTATTCATGAAAAGGCCTTTTCTGGTCTAATAAAGGGTGAGATATGCAGAGAAGTGGTAAGTTGTATCCTTCCCCCCAAAACCCTCAAAAGGTAACCACGCCTACTTTAGGGATGACAGCTGTTCAGATTTGCCTAGTAACTTGGGTAGCCCAGAACCCTTTAAGCGTTTCCATAGCTGTACAAGTATGTATATAGCTGTTTTCCTGTCCATATGTCACATACTACTGTAACAATGTTTGATAACAAACTGGGGGGTCTTTTCCATACAATCAGCACTCTCTGCACTCTGAACCCATATGTTCACTCATTATCAGTATACCTGGGTAACTTAAAAACACTATTCCCAGCCATGTAGGAGCTCTCAGTAGAAAATCTGCTCCCCTCCAACAAGGTTAATGTTAATTGACCCGCTTAGACAATGCTTCAGATTTTTGGCACTGTCAGTTATGTAGAAGTCAATGACAATTTTGATATTTCCATGAGGTGAGTGAATAAACCAGTTAGACATGAATACTTTATACAGTTTAAAAACATATTTCCTACAAACTCTTTTTACTCTTTCAGGTATGTGTTTATAAATGCACACTTTAATTTTTATAAAAGATATTTACAGCCAACTGCATTATGAAAAATGCTGTGTTAAATATTTAAAATATAAAAGTCATATTAATCTTACTGTCCTGCTACAAAAATTGAAGATATTAAGCACAGTATAAAACAAAATGATGAAAAAAATTAAATTACTCAGTAGTATCTTGGACATTATTTTACATATTTCAATGACATATTACTGATAAAATGCAGCTAGTATTTCAACTGCTATCACTGGAAAATGTACTAAGAACACTACTGAATTCAGTTGAACTATACAGTAATGCAATACTCTTTGCAAAATGTAACAAATTTTTCTTTCTTGATTTCTGCTAAGTGATGGAAGAGTTTAAAAAGCAAACAGATTTTTTTTCCTTTGTCACAGAGCTTGTAATATCTTCATGATCGTGAAAACTCTGGCCTGCTCTAAGAAATGTAACCATGAGATGCTCTGAGGTTGGTGATTTTTCAAAAACTTTAGGCAAGAAATATGTTGGTAATTCTTGGTGTGGAAGAAAAGCGGAGTTAACGATTCTTATTTTAAAGTATAATTTTGTCACATTATTTTCCATAGTGGAGTCAAGGAACAAAGTTTTTAAAATAAGATAGTGATGCATTCACTTAATTTAATTTTGAAGGGCAATTTGAAGTTTCCTTGCAGATAAATCTTTTTCATTACAACTTTAGAAAACACCTCTTTCTTGCCTTTTTCAGTCTTCAAGATCTGGGAGTAAATTGGAATTAGGTAATTGTAATGGAAGTTATTTGTACAGTGTAACCTGTGTCATAATCCACTAAAACACAACTTATTTAAAGTAAACATAAAACTGGTTGCAGAACCACAAATGTCAATACTCTTTTGCTGCATTAATTACTTCGCCTATGTTTATCCTGAACTGATGGTGCATGTATCTGTGTAATCAGTCTTCAGGAGACTTGTTCAGTTGGATTAGTCTTTGTAATGTCGGCTGGAACAAAATTAAAATTCTGCAAGAACACTTTAGCGAGAATTTTCTCCACAAATTCAATGAGTGATTGCTGGAAGAAATCAAATGCTGTCTCCCATGGCTGTGTGCACCCGGGAATTCTTGATGCAGTGACGTCCTAATTGGAAGGAGTTCAGAAGCTATGCCATTTGCCATCTCTTTGGAAAGGGAGTCACTGCTAATTTTTTCAGTGCACGATCCTTGAGGGTGTTTCAGTCTCAGTAAATCATAATCTGTCCAGATTCCCTCCACAGCATAAGAAAATGTGAGTTTTTACAAGCCTAAATATAATTTGTTGTTTGGAAGGTTGAACTATAGTTGTAAAGAAGCTGACAGTAGTATTTACCAGCCAACATTTTAATTTGCAATGTAATACATATAGCATCCTTTTGATGGGATCATATGATATTCGAGCTATTCACATGCACATATTCTAGAAATGATTGGTCTAGAACTCTTTCAATGAGAACTTCTTCTACTACATCTATATCCTAAGGGGAAAAAAAGAAAAGAAATATATTTAAGCATGTATGTAAAAATAAGAATCCCACTAAGCATTATAACACTATTATTTGGCAGCAATCATAATTGCATTATTTAGCAGTAACCAGGCCATAACTACAATCACCAGCCTTAGCTATATAAGATTGGGTTATATGATCTTTAATTAACATCCAGATTTTTGTTGCTCTGAAATGGAATTTACAAGGAAAGTCAGGCCACAGTTGGATGCAATTCCTATTCACAAGGGGTATATGTTTGCAAAAAGAGCGGTGGGAAGCTAGGGGAACGCATATGCTTAGAATGAGTGTCTTGGATACTTCTGCCCCTTAAATGAGCCCTCTGAGAGACTAGAGATTGTGCATAAAGATGACAAACCTACTCTAGTTATTTGAGAGCACGAACCATCAGGACAAATTCTACTAGCGCAGCAGCCCAGTTTCTTTGTATGTGGTATCGGCAGTGATCCTATCATGACAGGATTTTAAAAAGCGCTCCCTCTTTCTTTCTCTGTGTGTACGTGTGTATGTGCCTTCAAGCTACCTGTCAGCTTATGGTGACCCTGTGCATTTTATATGATTTGCTTAAGCAAGGAATATAGGTGATTTCCCATTTCATTCCTCTGAAATTTAACTTACTGTACCTGCTGTTTCTTGGGATCTGCTGCCTCCATGGTATGGGGTATAAATGTTTCTGTGTTCTTAACTACAACAAATTCACTGCTCGTTGGCTATTCCAATCACCTTCCAAATCCAGTAAGTTTATATTTAAATTTGACAGCATTCTGTGCCATTTAATTGTTATGCTACTTTGGCAATGGGGTTCTTTTTCCCATAATTTCTTTATTTCTTTATGATTTTTGCACCCCTCCAAGTCTCTGTGTTTGCTGATACTTCCCTGTTTGTTTGTTTGTGGGCAGTTTTGGTTACGTTCACTTGAGAATGGGAAAACTTTAATTGTATTAGAAAACATGGTAGAACGTTTTATTTCTGTGATAGCCACTTCCTTTCTTAATTTAGTCACTACCTTTGCAAAGATTGCAGTGCTACATATAACATGTTCTTATTGTGCAACAAACATGCATTCTTTTATGGAAAAGGTTATCTGAACCAACAGAGAAGAAATCTATTAGTTTATTTATTAACAGTGACTACACTACAATATATATAAGAAGTGGTTCACTGGCATGCTAGTCTAATCTTAAAATAAATTTAAATAGACCATTGATAACAGAAAGGCAGAAATACGATATATCCACACTGTAATCTTAGCACATTAGCACTGTGATAGCACTTCAACTATCTTGGCTCCAACCTGGAATTTATAGTATCTTCAGGTAGTCAGAATTCTCTATTAGAATGCTCTAGTCCAGTTCTCTGAACTACAGCATTATTATTCTCTGCCACAAAAATTCTAAATACTTCATCAAACTACAACTACAAATTTCATAGGATAGAGCCATTACAGTTAAATCAGTATCCAAGTGCTATGGTTGTGTAGTATGGGTATGCCCCTGATCTAGAACCAAATAATTATACTTCTGAAATTTGTGAGTGCATCTGAAAACATGGATAATTGAATGAATAAGGCAAATAAATCTGGGGCCCTTGCACATTATACAATTATACCACTAAATTCTACTTAAATTGCCATGGGTGCATCCTGTGGAGTCCTGGTTTTTGTTTTCTGCTTAGGCACCAGAGGAACTCTCTGGTTGAGAATTCCAAATACCCCTCCCTAAGTGCCAAACTCCAAGATTCCATACAAAGTTGCTGTGGCAGTTAAAGTGGATTCATAGTGCTAACATGTGAAACAAAACACATGATGATGATCAGTGTATTTTACCTGGATTTTACCTGAACTGAGTTGTAATTGTTGGAAATTTGCAGAATGTCTTCTGTTTTCTTCCAGTAATTTTATAGCAAAAAGGCCTAAGACTAGGGCCATTTTCACACTAGAGTGTTATAGCGTTATTATTCCATTTTCAACATCCTATGGAATCCTGGGGTTTGCAGTTTAGGGAGATGCCTTTGAGGAACCCCAGGATTCCCCAGGATGTTGAAAATGGAATAATAGTGCTGTAAGTCTAGTGTGGAAATGGCCTAGATGTTGGCAAATGTATGTATATGTTTTTTTAAGACTTTTTTTTTATCATATAGATACAATTAAGCCCTGCAGTGTAATATTGCATTGTATCTCCATCCACAAGAGATTAGCTGCATCCCTTCACACAGGTGGGCAAAGGGTGGTCCTGGACCCACATACAACCCCTTAGGCTATTTTTGCATTCCTGACCTTTGTCAGCCCTTTTTCTGGCAAAAATAGTGAATTCTCTCTCTTGGAAACCTCTAGGAAAGATGAGTTCACCATTTAAATTGGCTACAGGGCCACCATGCACTGCTTAACATGTCAAAAACCTTGTTTTTCATAATTAGAAGTGGACTTTCCTCCATTTCTGGATATTTTGGCGTTTTAGGGAGTCTCTGCAGACCCTTAACTATCCCAGGGCAGAAAACTGGCCCCAGAGAACCTGAGATAGGAGCTTTCTCCTGTTCTTTGGTTCTCTGGGATGGGGAGAAAATTATAGGTGCAGAAGAAGCAGCAAAAACAAAACCTTGACATTTCCAGCCCAACAACCATGTGCCAAGACATCACATTTTTAGTAATACAGTGCAGGGTTCACATAAGGACAAGGTTTGTGACATCAGGTACTGCTGCTGTTCTGCTCTAGAGTTGCTGAAGCACTTACCTGACTCAGCAAACCCAAAGTTCCATCTGTTTGTCAAATGAAAGATGAAAAACTAATGTGTTTCCCCTTCCCAAGGCAAACCCAGAAATATGAGCAATTACTTTTCTCCTCAAATATTCAGTCTGCAGATTGAATACCTGGGACCCATGGTACCTCCTTCCTGCCACAGGTTTGGAATATGTAAAAGAGGCCCCAAAGACCAGAATGGTTTTCTGAAAGGCTGCGTTCTCCCCCATGAGGATGTCCAGAATTTGATATCTTCAAGGAAAACCTGATTCTATGGGTCACTTTGCCCTACCTTCTGAGAGGCTAGTTGGTAACAAAAGAAAACAGGACTTTCTCTATAACTGAAACTCACTATTAATATAATTCCATATTGCTTTTTGTTTTTAAAAATTCTTACTAAAATTTTGTATAATGTTTTACTCTATGCCATTCTACATCACTTTTCTGGTGAGCAGAAAAAATATTAAATTCTTATAAAAAATAAATTTGGAGCCACTGAAATTTCTGAAGCTGTGGGGTTGACTTCCATTTATTTGCATAGTCTTTTTCATCTCTACATTATAGCAGGAAAAGGCTAAAAGATGCAAACTAAGCAATAATGGTCTTGAAATGCTGTTTTTTATTTTTTTAAAAAACCATACAAGATCATTACTAACATTTCTTTCTTGCATAAATAGGTAACAGAGGAAACAGGATTTAACCAAGCACCATAATTGATTAATACATTCTTCAACTTTTTGGTAATGTGTTATTTTTGTATTTCACATTTTGATGCTCTTGTGTATGGTCTATAGGGAAATATGTGTGTGTGTGTGTGTGTGTGTGTGTGTATGTATATGTATGAATGAAAACACATCAAAAGAAGAGATTATAAAAAGAACTTGAAACTGTCAGTTTCTAATGTTTTTTTAACTCATGCATATGTCCACCCAAAGCTTTTGTGGGCAGTACTAATGGCCTAATGTAGGGTATGGATAACTGCATGAGCTCTATTGTCTCTTTCCTGGATACTTATTAGCATATACTCTCAAGATATTTTTGGGGGAAGGTTACCACAACAGTAGGCTGTCTTTTTAAATGAGAAAGAAGATAAAGCTAATGTTTCCCTTAAATATTCTGAGTTCTGCCTCCCTTTTGCTTTCCTTTCTTTGCCTACTAATACTAGGAATCCTGCTGCAGGGATTTCAAAACATACAGGAAGAAGACCAGCATAAGAGACTGGAATAGCCACTATACTAATTCTTGGACTGGTATTCAAGCAGCGCCAGGACTCCCTGCTCCAGTGTAGTATTTGGAGGCTTTAGACTATTTCTTATGTCTATGTAACCTTTCTGCTTCTCTAAGCATGACAGTCTTGCAATCTACAAATGTCCTTATTTGACTTATCAATGATACGAGATGTGGATGGAGTTGTAGATTAAAGAGACAGGAAGTGGTTTAGCAGTGGCTTAGGAAAAACAACCATATAATTTACTCACTATATAGTCTTCGTAATAGAATGAATGTCTGAGCTGAAGATGCCTTATAAAATTCCTGCTGTAATAACTTGGACCATCACCAGGGAGTAAACGACAAATAGGGCAGTACTGTAAGTAGGTCCAAGGGGAGAAAAATGAAAAGAAACTAGATAAGGAAGCATTTTCACCATTAAGATGTAACAGAAGAAGGAATTTTCTTGAGAAAGAAATGTGACATATCTGAGACAATTGCAACTAAGGGCTTTGTGGGGGTAACCTAAACACATTAGCTGTCAGACACAATACACTTTCTGCTGCTGTGCCTTTTACTAGAGGGAAGGAAGTGGAATGTGGGGAGGACCATGAAGATCTGGCTGCTCAGAGCTCCTGTGGCAAGCAAAGGTAGGTGCATCCTCCTTTCTTCCATCTCCAGACTGACCTGAGACCAGCTGGTTCTTTGTGATCTGAATTGCCTCCTTACCTCCTTCATAACCAGTAAGCAACAACAGCAATTGGTAGGAGGGCACATGTAGAATCTTGGTCATTCTCTGTTTTGGAGGTACAGGAGAGAGCTACCAGTAACATAAGCAAATGCATATTCATCCATCTGTCCATATTATGCTTACAAATGAAATTTGAAACACTGGACTACCTCTCCACCCTATGTTTTTTTCTCCTCTTGTTTGAAGTGATGTATTCAGAGAATTGAGGTTGCTCTTAGATTACTTCTGTGTTCGTGGAAAAGTAGAATAACCTGTAATTAGTGAAGTCAGAATGTTTCTTCCTGAAATACTAGCTTTCCACGTAGAGTGCTTTTTAAAAAAATAGGGAACACTAAATATGCAAACTGCAGTTCAGGTAAACCTTATCACACATTGAACATAGTATATCATTTACAGTGACTGCTTATTTTATGTAAATATGTCCTTATTTAACTAAAATATACCCACATATTACTTTATTGTGGAAGACATTATCCTGAAATTGGTGTTTCTGAAGTTCCTGATACCTGAAAACATTCCCTACTCATCCTCAAAACTGGTGACTTACTTCACTTGTATTTGCACAAACAGTTTGGGTTTAATCCTGTTATATAAGGACTCCTTCTGTTCATGAAAGAGAGTGAGAAATGGAGGTGATTTTTATCAGGTCTCCCTTCCCCCTGCGGCCCCCTGGAAGGCTCACCACATCTTTCTGGTACTTTCTAAAGCAGTTCCTCAAGGGCCGGGGGGGGGGGGAAGAAGTTGAAAAAAATCATCTGTCCTTTCCATTTTCCTTCAGGAGAATCTAGTAAGTGGATTTCTGTTTACATGAACTCTGAATCCAAGGCCATTTCCCACACTACACTGTTATAGTGCTATTATTCCACTTTCAACATCCTGTGGAATCCTGGGGTTTGCAGTTTAGAGAGAGGCATTTAGAATTCTCAGCCAAAGAGCTTTTTGGCCTCAGCAAACTACAAACTCCAGAATTCCACAGGACGTTGAAAGTGGAATAAGAACATTATAACGGTGTAGTGAGGAAATGGCCTAAGTGTTTAGTACTTTTAAAATGTGGAAAAATATGAACTTTTTATCTACAGAAGACTCCTCCATGCCATTTTTCTGTTTAAGTTGTTGCACTGATTGTTATAAAAGCAGTCAGTAATACAGAAGTTCAACACATAGTCCCTTTGATTAGGCAGTGCTGCTGTCTTACTGTGTTATATAAGATCTTCCTTACAGTAGTGGATTACTGGAAAGGGACAAAGACATAGACAAATAGCCACAGACAGACACTGGGCAGCTTCTTTCACAGTCAGGTACTTTTTTCCTCATGGTTGCCTTTAGTTACTTGACCAAGTTATTTCCCAAGGCACACTAGCAGTTCTCTCTAGTATTGCTCAACTGATGTTCAAAATTTCTGCTTTGAACCTTTATCTTTTAGTCTTAAAAAGTACACTTATTTAAAACTGAGTATTGCCGTGTCTGTATTCACACAACTAAAAACAAAGATTGTTGTTTTGGCATTCCAAAAACATTCTGGGTTTCTTGGAAGAAAACATTAGTCCTCCACAAGCAGAAGTAAAACTATTTCACACTTGTGGAGTTTGTCTGGACTTGGCAAACAAAACAGTTAAGCTTGTTTATATAGACAAAAAAGGCTAAAGGGGCAAAAGGATGTGTAAAATACTTCCCTGTTACAACAGAATGAAGATTTCTGACTGGAGTTATCCATATCTCCTTTTGCTAGCACAACTTCCTAAGGCGAAACCTTGCCAAAATGACTTTTCAACACATGAGCTGCACGTGTGAAAATTAGTACATCTGTACTCATAACCTAACAGCATAACATACTATGGATGGTCCAGTTTATACAGCAAATATATCAGACAGCTAATTACAGAAGAAACAACACAAGGACATAAAGTTAAATATGAGGTATTTACCACTGGTCTCCTTTCAGATCTGTGATAAGTAAGGAAATGGTCCAGGAGATCATTTTCACCCAGTTCATATTGACACAAAGGACAAGGATATCTGAAAACAACAGACCAATATTATTCACGGAGACTTGTAACATCCTTCAGTGTTAGATATTCAGCATATCCTACAGATGAAGTTATACTGGATGGTGAATAGATTTGCCTCTGATAAACAGGATTCTGTATGGTCTCTAAGGAGTGAGCATGATAGCAGGACAGTTCATCTTCATTCACTTTCTCCAGAGTCCTGTTTTGTTGCAGAATTCATACAGAACTTAATATGTATGATAAGCGTTTTATAACATTGTAGTGTGATGAGCTACAAAGAATGTCTACAAGTTTCAGCCACTAATGTACAGATTGTGTGGGGGGAAAACTGTGCAAAAAATGTTGCTTCTTGCCATTGTGGGTTCTTTTTTTGTGTCAGCCAATCTAATGTATTGGGACAAAAATGTCTCATGACATTTGGTTTTCATTAGACCGGTCAGAGTGTAGTGGGAGTGGACTCTGGAATTCCTTATGGGTTCAAGAAATACAAGACATGGAAGGTTGACCCTTCACTAAGGCCCTTTCTGCACCAGGCAATTAGAATGGGGCAGTGTGTCCTCTCATGGAGGTCGTCTGCACCTTGGAGCGGACTACTTACCAGAGATCCACACCTCAGTCCGCTCCAAAATGACCCCAAGTGGTCCTCCAGTGTGTTTTCTAAAGACCGCAAAAAACAGGTCTTTATTTTCCTGGAACACGCCATTGTGTTTCTGCTCCCTTGTGCAGATTTGCAGGCTCGCACCACTGTGAGCCTGCGATCTGCGGAGGGCGGGCTTTAGGTGTGGCGAGCTTCACCGGTTGGTCGGGACCCACGACCAACCGGAAGCCGCCATTTTAGAAGCCGGAAGCCGCCATTTTGGAAGCTGGAGCAGTGTGGATCTACAGACCTCGCACTGCTCCAATTCGCCATGGATCAAGGAGGAGCCCTGCGGAAGGGCTTCAGGG
>CAOKZL010003598.1:0-83936 GCA_948472985.1 Iguana delicatissima
CACTAGGGGTCGCTGCAGCTTCAGGATCCATAGTGTATTTCAGGATTCTTCCAGACCTGATGTTCATAAACTTTACTTGACTACCTCTGTGCATGTGAAATCTTCCAAAACAAAAACCCTTTGATTGGCTGATCAAAGAATATACAGTGCTAGAGCCCCAAGGACAGGGAAAAAAAGTGGGAGAAATCTCAAGCCTTCCTCCAGCACCCCCCGCTTCACCCCCCCCTTCCTGAAGAGAGGAAAAAGCAGAGCAAAAACTCTAAACTCTGCTTCAGAGACTGAATGAGGTAGTTAGCAAATCCCTGCTAGAAGCACTTTCCCATTCACATGCAAATTCCTAGCTTGGCTGCTGGAAGGAGACTTAATGCCTGCTGACTCAGACATACTCCCCGAGTCTAGCAGCTTTGAAAATCCTGAAAATCACGTCTTTCCCCAACAGAGGCTTTGAATGACAAAGCAGGC
The DNA here is from genome assembly GCA_948472985.1 of Iguana delicatissima. Taxonomy (NCBI): domain Eukaryota; kingdom Metazoa; phylum Chordata; class Lepidosauria; order Squamata; family Iguanidae; genus Iguana; species Iguana delicatissima. Next base: position 463 of record CAOKZL010003598.1, read on the forward strand.
AGCTCTTCAATGAAAGCTTAAAAAAAAAAAAAACAACAACCAGAAAATCACTCCTTTCCTAAAGAGAGTTTCTGTGTGACAATAGGAAGCGGCTCCTCACCAGAAAAGCCCCTCCTTCCTTGCCAGTAAAAAAAAAACCTTACGAAAGCCTGTTTAACAAACCAGGAACTGGCTTTCTGTCCACTGCAATCCTCCCCTCCCTGCTTGAAGGAGTGGAAGGGAAAACAGCCAGAGATCACACTTTCAATGAGCAGGTAGGCAAGTCCACCCCCCCAAGCTCCTACTCCCCCTCCCTTTCAAGCCGCAAGGGGAGATAGAAGGAAAAATCACACATGAAAGGCTCCCAGGCATGCTTAAGTTACAAGTAGTTACAAAAACAGATATAAAAGCACAGATACATTCTTAAGATCAGCCAGTCTCCAAAATAATAAACAGCCCTAACGCGGCTAACTACTTTATTCTAGTACTCACAGATGTTCTTAGAAGAAAGAAGCCAGGAGGCAAGGCATGCCTGCCTGCCTATGACTGGCACAGATCTCATCTCTCGGATGTCCCTTTGTTCTCTCTATCTCTTTTTCTCTCTGGCCACATGGCCTCCCAGAAGTTTTATATTTCCTCCTTGGAAGGATCTCGAAGCATCTCCAAGATGCCCACCTCTTTCCTTCTTGATTGGTCAGTTCTCACCCTGTGACCTATGATGCTGACCCACCTAAAATGTAATCTAATCCCAAACCCTCATTAACCCTTGGTTTACCTGGAGAGGAAAGTATCTCCCTTTGCTAAGCCTAGATAATGGGAAGCCTCATTATCACAAGTACGAGTGAGGAAAAGCTTGACTTTCACATTTTTTGGACTACAAAACTCACCCTCTCTTACCATTGGTCATGGTAGCTGGAGCTTTTATGAGTAGAAAGGCTAAATGTTCCTTGCCCTGAGCTAGAGCTTTTGATTGTGCAAGCTTTTCAAACCTCTTTCTTCATCAAGCAAAGAATGGGAGATAAAACATGGGAGAGATGATGTTAGTGAATAAGACTGTATGTTATCTTGTGATGGCATGGAAGAAGAGTTTGTAATCTATCAGATTAGGTTCATCAGGCTACATCTTCAAAGGACCACTGCAGAAAATGGAGGTAATGCCAGCAATACAGTTTTTGAGGTTGCATTATATATCTGTCATGACTAGTAGCCATGATTAGCCTTGTTCTCCATGATGCTGTATGATTCACTTTTAAAACCAGCCAAGCTAGTATCTCTGCATCTTGTATCAATTAATGCTACCGTTTGAATTCTATGAGTTGTATGAACTGAAAGTTCACTGAAAGTTCATCCTAGCTTCCACAGTTTAGAAAAATTCTAAAACTGTGGGATGGACATTTTTTTTTTGTATCTCACACTACAGCTGAGATCCTGCATTGCCTCAATGTTGTACACGAATCCACCAGTGGAGCTGTGCTTCATTAGCACTATGCTGTCCCTATATTGCATACCATTATGGCACAGCATATGAAAAATGGTGCATTGTCAACTCAGTGCATGTTGTACAGAAGCAGTGTGGGATGCACAATGCAGATGCACACTGGCATACTCCTCTGCATTCATTATTGTGCAGCTGCAATTGTTCTGCCTGTTACCATCTCCTGGATGTGTTCATTCTGCATTGTCCAAAAAAGGTCACTCAATGTGTGCAGTGCAGCTTGTGGTCCTATCTGCCCAACACTGTTATAGTGCTATTATTCCACTTTCAACCTCCTGTGGAATTCTGGGGTTTGTAGTTTAGTGAGGTCAAAGAGCTCTCTGGCTGAGAATTCTAAATGCAAACCCAAGGATTCCATAGGATGTTGAAAGTGGAATAATAGCACTATAACAGTGTAGTACGTAAATGGCCAATGTCTGTGTATGTCACCAACAGGATTCCGGCCTAATTCTAAAACCATTTTCTTCCCAGCTATCCTCATATACTGGTTGGCAGGCAGGCAGGCAGGCAGGCAGGCAGGCAGGCAGGCAGGCAGGCAGGCAGAGCAGGCAGGCAGGCAGGCAAAGAAAGAAAGAAAGAAAGAAAGAAAGAAAGAAAGAAAGAAAGAAAGAAAGAAAGAAAGAAAGAAAGAAAGACATGATTGCAGTGTGTATCAAGCTGTAAATAACTTAAAAATGTGTTTTGTCCCCAAGACACATTTACATGGAGAAAAATATACATTCACTTCCAAAGCCATGGCCCAAATTGCTGTATTTTGGAAACTAAATCATGCTGAAAGTGTGGGAGAAGTTTAGGTAAGGAGGCTATGAGTCATCCATGGGTAGTCAGGTAGAGGAAAATGAAATTGGCTCTAGGGTCCACTGGATCGTCCAACAAAGTGTGTGTGCAGGAAATGATACCACACAGGAAGAACCAATTCAAGCAACTGTGGAGAGGCAATTTAATCTTCTTGCTCATTCAGTCATTCAGTGCTATCTGGTACAGGAACCTAGTACAATAGATTGCCCAAGCACTGTCAGTCTGCTTTGTTAAAAACGGCCGGAAGCAATTTTCAAGGTAGCTCAATGCCTCCCTCTGCTGCTCAGAAGACAAAATGACATCCATTGACGGAAAGATTTTCATTCATCCAGGGCCGTTTCAATAAGCATTCCACATATCCTGGTTTTATAACCAGAGATCCATGAACTCCTGGGGGTTCACAGAAAGGCTGCTGATGAGATGTGAACTAGATTTAAAAAATAGCATATGTTCTTCTCTTTCTTCCAATAGTCCAATGACGGAGAATGGTGTTCAAGAAAGTTTATGCCAAATAAATCTTGTTAAGGTTCCAAAAGACTCCTTGATTGAGCCTGGGAAAGCTACTTTGTGGTACTACAAATCTCAGCAAGCCTCAGCTGTGCAGACTATGGAGTGTGCTAGCTAGGAGATTCTGGAAGTTGCAGTTTGGGAGGGAAAAAAATCCAAGCTCTTGTTTAGAGGTACAGGAATAGGCACCAAGCCTGGAATTTCGAAAAGTAATTAGGTGGTATCTACCAGCAGGACTGTTCTTGAAATTACTCTGAATTGGAAGAAAGGAGGTATAAAGCAGTGCCTCTCAAGCTATCTCAGGTGAGGGATTGGCAACTTTTCCCCCCAGTGCATGAGAAAACGAGTACCACACTTCTAGCCAGTGGCTACAATTGTGTCATTCTTTCCTGGGAACTATCCAGGAACCAGCACTCAATAACTTGAGGAGTAGCAATAGTCCATGTTACCACTTTGAGTACCACTCATCTGAGAGTCAGTAGGGTTTTGTTTTGTTTTGTTTTCCAGAGGGGAGAACAATATAGTAGGTTGGGAGTGATGTTAAAAGATCAATTTCCAAATGAACAATATTACTTGATTACTCAGCTGAAAGCTAATATCATTTTAACTGACTATTTTAACTGATTATTTTAACATTTTAACTGATTATGTATTTTTAACTGGTGTTCACATTTTTAACTGTTATGTGTTTGTTGTTGTATTTCAGTCTGGTGTTCCCCACCTCGTTCCATAGGGAGAGGCAGGTAAGAAATCATCATCATCATCATCATCATCATCTTGATTGAACTGAGAAAAGGGAGAAGAATAGTCATAAGAGATTTCAAAAGGTCCAAAAAAATGAAAATAAGTATGAGATAACAAGCTAACAGGGTGGCTTAAAAAGGTGAACCGATGTTACCTATCCACTTTTTTAAAAAGTCTGCTCCTGGCGTCAACCTAAGAACAATGTAAGCAACAGGGGAACTTCCATGGGAAGATCATTCCAATATTGGGTTGCCACCACCAAAAAGCTCTCCTGAGTTATCACCCATCTTTCTTTGGACGGTAGGAGCATCCCACAGCAGGTCTCAGTTTATGAGCTCGGAGACCAGCGGGCTGCTTCAGGTGAAGGTGGTGAAGAAGGAGATGTGCTTAGATCAAGAGTGGAAATCCTGCAGCCCTCTAAAGCCTTTGAACTGCAACTCCCAGAAGCCCTGGACAATATAGTCAGTGAATGCTGGGAGTAGCAATGCCACAACCTCTGGAAGGCCACATGATTTACACTCAGGCATTGTGATGATGATGATGATGATGATGATGATGATGATGGTTTCTATCCCTCCATTCTCCCACCTTTCTCCTGACAGGTGGCTAAAACAGAACAAATTAAAACATCTGTAAAAGTATAAATATAAAAGTTAAAAAACAATTAAACCATTTATAACATTAAAACATTACATGTTACAAATATTAATATTAAAAAAATATTAAACTACATTAGAAACTATGCCAACCTTGAAAGAAACCTGCATAGCATCAAAAGCCCACACCTAGTCAATTTATAACAGCCTGTTGGGGGGGGGGAGCTTTAGCCTGTTGTCAGAAAGAGAGCAAGGATGAGGCCATCCTGGCCTTTCTAGGCTGCACATATTCTGCTGCATTCTAAAAAGAGAAATAAATGGGATGGTACAAGTAAAGCTGGACCTTGCAACCTTTGGTTGTTATATAATAGTGAGATGGCTGCCCAATTAGCATATGCTGAGACAGTAATACGGGACTGTGGAAAAAGACTACATTGTGTTCTGTGCTGCAATAGGTAGCTTTTCATGGACAGCTCTGTAAGAGTACCTTGAGATGCAATTTGCAGGTGTCCCAATTAAACTTGTGAGACCACTTACCAATATGTTCCTAACCTCATTATTTTGCAGATGTGCTATGACAGCATAAGGCAAGCAAGTCAAGATGAAAAGAACAAGAAGGACCTAACAGTCATTCGGCACTGTCCTTAATTCCCAGCACTTTTTCCTCAGTGCTGTATTAGGGAGGACAACTTTGAAGCTTGATTTTCTCTCTCCACTCTCCACATATATATCAGAATTTTTTAGTGCTCTCCTTCCCATAAAGCTTTAATACATAGGTGGGAATCATGTAGCCCTCCAGATGTTGGTTCACATCTAGCATCATGCAATGTACATTTGATATGTAGCTACATCTCTGTAGCTCTGGCTCCTATTGCATCTCTACCCTCACCACCCCGCAAAAAAACCCCCTCATCTTGTGAGCAACACAGTCTCTTTCCCTCAACATGGCCATTTCCATTTTGTTGGACAGCAGGGGGATGAGCAGGAATGCATCCCTCTGTTTTCCTGCAGCTAGATGTACTGTGAAAGTCATCTTCAGGAAGCTCTGGATGCCATTGGGATTTCCCTACAGATGATGTATGTTTCCTCTGTTTCTGGAAAGAGGTATTTGGTCTTGCTGGGGAGAAGATTGGCCCCTGGTCCCTATGCAGTTGACTTCCCCTGCCTTAAGCTTTGGGTCACCAGGAAAATATTGCAGGAAAATAGGTTGCAGCTTTACGGCTAATATTTGTTTTTCTTGCAACAGGTTGAACACATTCAGGCACCCTTTCTTTTGAGGTACAGCTGATATAGCATCTACACACATTGCATACATGTTTTTCAAAATACCTACAAAGATTTCAAAGGTTCTTTCTGTTATAAGAACCACTTATATAAATTTGCACAGCTGTGACCCACATTCTAGACTGTGTATCTAATTCTGTTTATACACTGGCTTCTGTGTGAGTAGCAGTTAATCAAATTATCAAGAAATGAATACTGTTTGCACTTGAGGAGTTCAGGATTGTCAGCCATTGCCTTGTGAGCAGTGGCAAAGAGTTTGGACCAGCTTTGTTAAGAGCTGGTGCCTTGCTGCTCAAATACTCCTGTTTTTCTGTCTATCCAATCAGAGATCAACAAAGATTTACTCATCAAATCAGAAATGAGTTTTACTGGTCTTTTGTACAAAGCTGTTCTCCATCCAATTACATAAGACATTCTGGCTACTTGCCACCCAGTCACACTGTGTGTGTGTGTGGCTGCGGAGCTGCAGCCCTCCATAGTCTCCTTGGCCGCTAATACAACTAAACTCAAAATCCACAAAATGGTGATACCTTTGTTGGATTAACTAAAGTGCAACAAATATATCATGCAAGCTTTTGAAGCTTCACTGGCTTCTTCATCAAGAAAAGATGTTAAGAGTCATACAGGAGAAGAAAATAATGATGGTAGAGTCACAGACTAATGCAGTTCTCTAGCCTCTAACAATTTTCTACCTGGAAACAGTGGAGAAAATATGGCCTTTTCCATCTTCCAGAATCCTTAAGGAAAAATTGCTTTCAAAAATGGCAAATTGTGCTCCCACAAACATCAATGGATTTCTCCTGGAGGCTTGTTTTAGGACAATTTTAAAAACATACGGACTTGACTGTCCTGTTTCTAAAGATATTCTTAACCCTGGCCTAAATTAGACTGGTGAAATTGCAATTAAATGATAAACTGCACCAGAGTCTGGCAGTTCATTTTGTCTTTTTCAGGGGGAGAGAAATCATGGGTCAGCCTGCTAAGATCTCCAAGAAATTAAAATTGGGCCCCAGACCCCCGGAATTTCCTCATTTCTGTTAAGGTATTAAGAGATTGAGGCAGAGGCACTAAATTTGAGCTTATTATAACTACAGTCAGGCCTTCACATTTGCAGGTTTGACATTCACAGATTTGATTATTTGCAAGTTTCTCCAATCCCTGCCCCCCCCCCACCTCAGGTACTTCTTTTTCAGGGGAACCTTCTCTCTTGGTAGCTCCAGTCAGGCCATGCCCTCTGGTCTTCCTCCTCCTCCTCCTCCTCCACCAGCCACTGCCTGGCCAGCTAAGGACAGCTCAGAGCCTGATTTCTTAGCACCACAAGCCCTCCCCCAAAGCCCTCCATACACCCAAGGAAGGAGAAGGGCAAGAGAGAGGAAGTACACGACAACTATGCCAACCATCTCCTTTCCCTGACCTAGTTTAGACCCTGGGTGCCCATTCTCCCCACTAGTGTCTCAGCCCCCTTCCCAGACACAGACAACTTTTGATGTTTGTGAATTTTTCACTTTTGCAAGGATCCTGTGCCCCTAAACCCTAGCGAATGTGGAGGAGCAACTGTACAGGCATGGAAGCACACTCTGTACATTCTGAGGGCTACAATGTTTTTTCAACTCTGCCACGAAATGAAACATTTACTGTTGTTTTTTTCAGCTAGCACCTATTTGCCTGCAATTTGACAAGTGTAATCTCCTCCCCTAAAGGGCCACACTTGATTCTGAAAAGACAGCAGAATTTAGAGATTTTCTTGTCTGTGCTGTAATGGTTAAAAAGAAGCAAGAATATCCTTAATTTTCAAGTCTTGACCTTTCAGGCCTGAGCTGATACAGAATGGGTTCAAATCAGCCTAAATTGAAGTAGGTCAACTTGGGAAGTACCAGCTTGTAGATTCAAAAGCATCTGGAAGTCTGAATATCCCTAGTATGAATATCATTTGGCCATCTACAATGAAGCTTTTTTCCTTTTAAAGTCATTCAGGAGCAGATTTTTGCCACTCATTGTTTTGTTGTGCTGCTTCCCAGTCAGACCAAATGTCCTATGATCACAAGTTTTCATACACTCTAAATGAGATTTGGATGATACTTGTACCAATGCAAGGTGGCCGGTGCTCATGTGAGCCCAGCCAGGTCATGACATTAGCAAGCCGGGATCAGTCAAAATCCCCCAGGATGACTTGCTAAGACTCTTAGAAGTAAATATGATACAGGTGAAACTATGCTGAAGGCAAAGGAGATCACATCCAGAAATGACTTTGGGTCACTCATGATCCCATTAAGACTTCCTAAACAGGGGCAGACTCTGACGTACAAATTTCTAATTTTAACTAATACTGTTTTGTCAAGCCTTTCTTTGAAATGGAAAGACCTTTGTAAGTACACACCTTCAAGTGATCTTTGACCTATGGCAACCTCATAATTTTATGCAGTCTTCCTAGCTGAGGAATACTCAGACATGGTTTGCCTCTGAACTACAGCCTACATACAGCACCTGGAATTCCTTGCCAACCACCCATCCAAGTACTAACCAGGCCTGACTCTGCTTAGCTTCCAAGGTCAGATGGGATCTGCTGCCTTTAGGGTATCTAGGCATGGAAATATCTTTACAGTTAAATAATTATACATATACTAGGAAATTTACTCTGTGCTGCCCAGATTTGATGTTGATGACTTCACTGAAAGTTTGAATGAAGCAAGCAGTGTTGCTGTAAAGTAGTTGTTGTTGTAAAGTCATTATGTGCCTTAAAATCAACTCTGATTTACAGCAACCTTATTATAGGTCTTTTGTGGTAAGAATTGTTCAGAGAAGGTTTGCCATTGCCTTCATCTTAGTCTGACAGAGTGTGACATGCTCACAATCACCCAATGAGTTTCCCTGAGCTGGTTTTTCAGAGTTCTCGTCCAACACTCAAAGCATGATACCATGTTGATACCTCTTACTAACACCTACAATCTGTAAAAAAAAATCATTCTATACCAAGTTCCATGAAAAATAGGCAAATCACCAGCATTTTTTGAAAACAGATGAGATTTTTCTGTTGGCCTCAAACTTGCATGGGAATGCTCAGGATGTCAATCAAAGTAAACAAAGTATGGTCAAAACAAGTGGCCCATGTGAGCATTCCACAGGAAACAAATGAGACAATATCTGAAATGTTTATCTGGCAAATACTTGAAGTATTTCATAGAGTGGATCCAAAAATTCTACAGTTTTCAGTTTGGTTTCATTAGGTTGTTACCCCACTTTAAAACCCTGTTCCAGGGTCTACAATTTTGATATTAAAATATGATTCCATGTGCTTAAGAGGTTGCCCAGATGAGCACATAGGCAGCAATGGTCGAACAATCGAAAACCGGGTCAGACCAGTAAAATCCCCAGTCACATAGCCCCAGGAGACCTCAAGCTGTGCAAACCCACAGAAGACAAAGGGTTCTCAGCCCCTGAGAAGCCGACTTGAGGGGATTAGCATGTTTGCCCCAAGTTGAGCACTGATAGCAATGAAATCCTATCAGGCAAGGACCATTTACATAAAAGTCACACCACAACCCAATGCAGCTGAAGATCCTGAGACTTTGGCAACACCTTGTAATCTCATCACGCAAAGGAAGTTACCATTGTGGAGCTTCTTTCTCATTGCAATACCCATTATTCTCCCCGGGAAAGGATTAGCCCTCCAGATACTTTTCTCCTACAAATAGTCCCAGTTTTTGAGAGGTTCTTTGGATTGCTCCTGGTCATCCCAGCTTACCGTTTCTCCATCTGTTGAGTAATCCCCTCAGCCCTCTCCGTGCTGAGCTCCACTTCTCCGCTGTTTTTCATGGACCAAGGACTTCAGGAAAAGGTGCAGTATTACCCCAGCTACAACCCCTTCAATATTCCCCTATCCAGTTTCCTCTCTTTTGCTTCTTAATAGGTCTTGAATGAGAGTGTGAGTGATTGCATTGATGTGTGAGACTTTCATTCAACAAAATCATTTTATTGGACATCTTTGTTTGGTTTTTGGCTTGGCCTGACCCCATAAAAACTGGGTAAAAAGACCCCTCTAGGTTACCCTGCCTCTCGCATTGTTATTACTCATGCTCTGGCTAGTTTCCATCCCTCATCATGCGGAGTACATTAAGGCATCCCCCACAGGACCCCAGAACTCAGGGTAACAGATAACACATTATGTTTGGTGACTCTGTCATCAAGTATGTGGATTTGTATAGCATAACAGGCAGGCAGATACACTTAGAATTATAACATAGATAAGGTACTTTAGAGAACCAGTTTTCCATATCCACCAAAGAAGGGAAGGTACTCTAAGCAAAAGACTGGACACCCACGGTCCAAACCAGGCTAGGGAAAGGAGTGGGAAAGGTGGGCTGGCATGATGCTCCTATACTTCCTCTCTTGTGCCCACCTCCTTCCTTGGATATTAAGTGGCCATAAGAGAGGGTTCATGGTGCTGAGAAACAAGCTGTCCTTAGCTGGCCAGGCAGAGGTTGGTGGAGGAGGAAGAGAACCAGAGATGGGTTTTTAAAGGGCTATGTGGCCTGATCAGAGCTTCTAAGAGAAAAGTTTCCCCCAGAAAGGAAGCACCTCAGGTGGTGAGGAGCAAGCATTGGAGAACTTGCAAATAATCAGATCTGTGAAAGTCAAACCCACAAATGTGGAAGGCGGATTATATTTTCATTTGGTTATTTGAATAGAACACAAACTTTTAATTGCTGCTTCCTGATTGTTCACCCTGCATGTGATTAATTTTGACTGCTCTTCATTGCTATTTTTAAAAGCTGGCAACATTTACCCCACTCCACCTTCTATGCAAAGCCAAAGCATATAGTGACCTTCACCAAGTCAGGTAATTTTGGTATCTGTGGCACACCAGTTTAGAAGTGCCTCTCACCTTTCCTGGCAGTAAATATGTAATCATATACTCTTAATGAATTAAATTACTAACAATTTGCTGCCCTGTCATGAAACTCCAGATCTACTGCCTGCACTTGTCACTTCCAGTTAGAGTAGACCCATTGAATCTCTGAATGGTAAGTCAACATTTATGCATGATTCTGTGGGTTTGCATTCACACTGAGATTTGGCAGTTGGATTTAGACCAGGATCACCTTATTGTACAAATATGAATGTTGACTGGCCCACTTTACTATTCGACTAATATGCAGCTTTGTCCTAAATCTTATTTATGAAGTGTGGCAACCAAATGGCTCTCTAGGTGGTCTGGAAGAAGGACAGAAGGCTGAAAAAACAGCCTTCCAACCTCTAACTTCTTTATAAAATAATCTTGTTGCTTTTGCAAATGAATGTCAAACCAGAAGGGGGAGCATGTCTTCCGTTAAATGGTGTTGTATAATCAACTGTAATGTGAGAGAAGAGAGTGAAGTCAGAAGCAGTTGTGTATGGCTCAGGTTAGCAATTGTTTTGTTCAGTGCTGTGCTTTAAGCTGGATAATGTCTGAAAGAATAGCTCTACCAACTTCTCCCCACAGCTTACTTCTATGTGAGCACAGACCTCTTATCCTTTCCTCCTCAGTTTGTATTCTGCCCCTATGACTTGCGTAGGGAATTCATAACTGAGACACAGGGTTGCCCCCATTTGGGAGAATAAGACTGTTGACTCAGGTGGCAGGTGCTGAAGTTCAAAGCTACAGAAAACAGTTCAAGGAGAGAGGTGTGTGTACCATTTTGCCTTGTCTGAGTGTCCAAACTAGCCAAGCTGCCTTCAGATGTGATGGAGACTATCCCACTGTAATGGACTCCAGAAAAGATGGGGAGGGGGTCTCAAGCTTAACAGGCTGCTCATTATGAAGTTTGCCTATATTTTTACAAAACAGTGAAAACACAGAATATGGTCAACAAGAAGGAGGAGACACATGTCACTTGAAACACTTAATATGACTTCCATGAAATCAATGATAAAACAATAAATGAAAGATTAGAAACAGATTAAAGCATGAGATCAATATATGAATCAAAGGTGAAATACATAAAAATCTATTCAGAGAATACAAAAATAGTTGTGCAGTCCTCTAATACACCTCCTTCCCTCCAGCATAAAATTTGAAGAGGAAAAACTATGAGACACGTTAGTGTGTACAGGATTTTGTACAAAATGCTCTCAAAAGAAAATGCAAGCACCCAAGGTTTAGAATAATCTCTTGATAACAATACCTAGAATTAGTGATGAGTAGTTTGCTGATGACATTATATTATTTAGAATAAAAAGAACAAAAACAGATTCCAAAGAGATTCCAGAGAATGTTTCAAAAATGTAAACAAGTGTAAATGATGCAGACTGGGACAACAAACTCCCAATTCTCCATGTGCCCTGATGGAATCTGAGCAGGCACCATTCAGACTTTTCTGCAGTCCTTTTGATTCTCTCTTATCAGTGCTGTTTGAAATTTATTCCAATTAAAGCATATTGTGCTAATAAAGTGTTTTTAGAGGCCAAAATTTATGCCTAATATATTAATATACAACAAATGCATCCACAATAAAGTCACTCAAATCTGATGCAGCAGCTGAAAGCCCTAAAGTATTGAGAGAAATTAACTCCAGAGCATAGGTGGAATGTGAACAAAAATTACAGAAAATACAGCGGCCCTTCCAGTTGAGCAAGGGTTTGGAGCACAGAACCCTCACAGAAGTGGAAAAACTGCAAAACTCTGCACATCCTCTCCTGTTCCCTTGCTTTTTGCCCCAACGTGTGTGTCTTCTATGTCCGAGCCTGGGCAAAAGGCAAGGGAATGGAAGGGGGAGAATGAAAGGGAGGCAAGTGAACCCCCGCAAATAATCAGATTTGCAAATGTGGAAGGAAGACTGTGTTAGATCGCATGCCTTTGGCACAGGTGACTGGTGGTTGTTCTTGTTTTACTTGTACAGTGCCATGTATGTTGATGGTGCTATAAGAATAAATGATAATAATAATAATAATAGTAAAAACAATATCAACAGTGTTCTTCTTCATTAAAAGCTTTTTCCATCTAGAATACCCTCTGGTGTTGCTTGGACATATGTGACTTTCCAGCCAAAGGGTAGCCAATTTTTAGTTTTCCAGATGTTGTGGTACAGCAGCACCCATCATGTCTCTACAGTGGCTATGCTGACTAGGGCTAACCGGAGTTGTGATCCAAAGCAGCCCACCCCTGCTGTTGCTGCGTGTAATTGAAAAAATATTCCACCTCTGGCTGGCTGAGTTCAAAATAAGCTTTGTTGGCCTCATGGCTGTAAAATAAACAGTGAAGAATGTGAAGGTCCCTTTGCAGCAGAGGGGATCAGCAATAAAGCAGCACAAGAATGATTTATGTATTAACTGAGCTCAGAGCACTAGAGAAAGATCTGTGCCCAGACTTTTGCAGATGTAAAAGTTGTGACAAGTGAATGCCAGGAAGAGAAAATTACTTTCAGACATGGGAATTCAGGTCTGGTTTTAAAAGAGTTTTTCTACTGATGGCAAACTTTCAGGCTGACAGATCTTTTAACCTGTGTCTCTCGAGGCTGGTCTGAAGGTGCATACGCATTGTTTGATGGCAGCAGCATCAAGTAGTGACTTACACTTACACTGAAAGATTCTTCCCAGTTTTATATCTCCCAACTGAAAATGGATAAGAAAATCCTCTTTCCCACGAAAAGCTCTTGCTTGGAATCTGGCAGTATCCATATTTGTTTTTGTTGATTTAATTAGATTTTAAAGCTGTTCTAAAATTACTGTAGAAACTTAGGCAAAGGGATTTGCCTACATACAGATAAAGAATCCAAAGTTCTGTCTGGAGGCCATTTCTGGACATAAGCCATTGTTCTAATGTTATGAATAAAATATGAACCCTAGTGTAGTGTTGGACTAAGACTATGAGAGACAAGACTGGAATCCCTGCTCAGTCAAGGAGACCCACTGGGTGAATTTGGGCAAATCACACACTTAGCCACGGAGGAAGCCAATGGCAAATATCCTCTGAATAGACCTTGCCAAGAAAACACCATGATAGGTTCCCCTTAGGACTGCTGTAAGTCAGAAATAACTTGGAGGCACACAACAACATCACAATTTGCAAAATGAAATCTGTAGTTCATTTTAGATTCTACAGTGCATGTTCTTTGGGGCGTTGTTACTTTGAGCAATCTGTTTCCAGTTTTTTATTTTTGGCAGGTAGTCAAACTTGAGTGGAAGGAGATACTCCCCATCATATGCAGTTCCCAAACTGTGAAGGTTTTTAAGGATGAGAAAGCATATCTCAAATTACTCCCATAGGTTCCTTAGCCATTGGGCATAGCCACTAGATTAGAGGATATCCCCAGGCCATGTGGGCTAGAAGGTTTTGAGAACGATAGTCAAAAAGAAAGAAAAAAAAACTAAAAACACTAAAAACACACAAACCTTCACAAGTTCTGCTAGATTTGGCTGACTGTATTCCACATCCCAGCTCCAGCTAGGTTGAGGGCTGAGGTATCTGAAGTTTCTAAAGTGCCTTCAGGGCCTGTACCAAATAAAGTGACCAGTGACTCTCAATTTCAGGTTGCAAGGAATGTTTGGAAGATGGAAGTGTCAAGATTTCCATTTTCTAAGAAGAGGTATGGACATTTACACATATATTTTACAGGAATGAATCTTCCTGGAGACAGGTTTTGTTTGGAGTGTTAGCCACTCCTAAAGAAGAGTTGAAGGCCACAGAGAAGAAAAAATGGCCATAGATGACCTGCTTTTAAAGTTAAGATTTAAGACAGAATTTCTCAGATATGCTTGGGACGGTATCTGATTACAGCAATTTGTTGAAAATATCTAACTCATCATTAGCCAATAAACTGAGTGGGAATCATGTGGCCCTCCTGGTGTTGTTGAGTTCCAGATCCCAATAGTCCTAGCTAGCATAGCTAAAGGTGAGGAATGCTGGGAGCTGCAAACCAAAATACCCAGAATGCTGCCTGAATCTCAATGCTGCAATAAATAGATTAGCTTTAAGGTAGGGGGAAGGAACTTGGGCCTCCCAATGTCTTACACTACAGCACTCGCAGTCCCTTCCCAATGGGCGTGCTAAGTGAGGCTGATGAGAACTGTAGGCAAAAGCATCTGGAAGATCATAGGTTCTTTATCGCACCTGGAAATTTTCCCAGTACGTGAATCACGGATCCTGTAGTATCATTGAAAAGACTCAGCCGGTTGGACTTCCTTGACTATTATGTTTGGATCCTTGACTACAGCTGGCCCGCCTTACCTGAAGCCTCAGGATATGCAATTTTAAGCAAATGTGAATGTGTTACATCTTATATTTAAAATGGCAGCAATGTGCATATGGATGCTCTGATGTGATTGAGAGAGACCTCCGAGTCATTCTATATCATCAATAGCCCTTCTCTGATCTACAAACTCAAGGCCATGGCAACCTTGATTGAGTCTCTCCATCTGTAATGTGGTCTTCCTCTTTTCCTACTGCCTTCTCCTTTGGCAACCATTATCGTCTTCTCTAGTGAAACATGATATGACCATACTGTGACAGTCTAAACTTATTCATCTTGACTTCTAGGGAGAGTTCAGGCTTGATTTGCTCTTGGACCCATTTATTTACTTTTTAACAGTACATGTTTTCCATAGAACTCTTCTCCAACCCCATACTTCAAGTGAGGTGACTTTTTCCTATCAGGTTTCTTCACTTTTGCAACTGTGTGTAGAAATTTGAAATGTGGTATTATGGACAATCCTAAATTCAATATTCAATTATATATATTTACACTTCAGGATCTTGTCTAGTTTCTTCATAGCTGCCCTTCCTAGTCTTAGTCTTTTTCTGATTTTTTGACTGCAATTTTGGAAGCTTAGCCTGCACACTACAGATTATAGTAAAACTGTTGATTGTGTAAATCAGTGGTTCTCAACCTGTGGGTCCCCAGATGTTTTTGGACTTCAGCTCCCAGAAGCCCTGAGCATTGACCATAGTGGCTGGGGCTTCTGGGAGCTGAAGTTTACAAACATCTGGGGACCCACAGGTTGAGAACCACTGGTGTAAATCATGAAAAACTATGGATTGCTGGTTAAAGAGATTGGTGTGCCACAACAGTTTCATTGTTCTGATGCATAACTCTGTACTCAGGACAAGAAGCTACCATCAGGACACAAAGAAATGTATTGGTTTCCAATTGACAAGGCAATCAGGCAAACCTGCATTTTATCACTCTATCTGTTTAACTTGTATGCTGAACATATCATACAGAAACCAAGATTAGACTCAAAGGAAGGAACATCAACAATTTAAGATGTACAGCTGACACCATATAACTAGCAGAAAATAGCAATAGCAGCTACATTTTTGTACTGCTTATCAGTGCAAAGCACTCCCTAAGCGGTTTACAATGTATTTATCTAATTGCCCCCAACAAGCTGGGTACTCATTTTACTGACCTACGGAAGGATGGAAGGCTGAATCAACCTGGAGCCCAGCAGGATTGAACTCACAACTTTGTGGCTGCAGTACTGGCATTTAACCACTGCACCACCAGGGCTCAGACTTAGAACATTTACTGAAGAAAGTCAAGGAAGAAAGGGCAAAGCCAGGTTTATAGTTGAGCACTGTGTGTATGTGCCTTCAAGTAGCTTGTCAAATCTTGGCATCCCCTGAATTTCATAGGGTTCTCTTATGCACAGCCACGCCCCCAGGCAGCCGCGACGTCAGATAATCCGGAATGTCAGATGAACGAAGGTCGGATAACCGAGACTCTACTGTAATACTTTAAGATGGTGCTGTTTCTTTTTCCTTTCAAGTATAGCCTACTGTTACCACCGTGTCCTGGCCTGACCTTTGGTGAACCAAAGATATCATTTTGATATCATAATTCAGCCCTACTTTGCCATCAGCCAAGTGTTTGTGAGGCCCACCAAACAAGCGCGAAGCTAGGTATGGCTACTACTTGCTACTTCCACCAAATCAAGCCAGATATTGCCAGATCTGCTTTAAGGGACCTCCCGAAACAAACACCTTCGTTACATATGCACGCTACCACAAAAGGACCCTCCGCCCTGAGAGGACATCCTGGTGAGCTAGGTACTTAATTGCCGAGCTAGCCGCATTTACATACCGGCCATACTATTGTCGATTTGGACCCTAACTCAATCATGCAAATTCTGACCTTTCTGAGGCTTTGTCTCCATCCTAAAGCTTATTGTCTTCACCTGAGACCAGACTAGCCTGTGGTTGTTCTTTCCCCTATAAAAATCCCTGCTCAGAGAGCTCTTTGGAACTCTCGCCAGATCATCTGAACTTCACTTTGCCTTGCTGCCACTCAGTTCAGCAGATTCCCCTTGGTCGCCATACCGGGTTTCTTCCTTTTCAGTTGGCTTCTCCAGGACTGCAGGACAGGTGGCATATCACCCATTCCCCTTGAAATTCTATTTCCTTTTCTAGTTAGGAATGTGTTTGTGCTTTTCTTTAATAACTGTTTAATAAATCTTGATTGTTGTTTGAACCATTTGCCTCCTCACTGACCTGACGCTGTATACATAGGGTAAAAGATCCTGCTGCGTTGCCCTACCTCTCGTTAGCCAAGAGAGTGCTCCAGCTAATTTCCCCCAACTTTGCTTTGTTTGTTTGATAGTTTGGGCACCCCTCCCGGGACCCCCAATTCACAGGGTAACACTACAGTACTTGATAGTCATTTAATAAAACACAAATAATGACCAAAACAACATGATGTATCATTGTCAACTATTGCTGGCAAATTGGCCGCCACTGCAGCCACAGAAACAGGGACTAGTACAAAAACAATTAGCAGACCTAGTTACTTTACCCATTAGGAAACTGTGTTCTGGAGACTCATGTGGTGGCCCTGGTTAGATACTTCAAAGCTTATGTGTGTCAAGATGTTCTACTTAGAAATCTTGGGGTCAGATACCATGAATTATGCAATCCAAGCTCTGTTGGTCTCATTGCATGAGGCTTTAAAATGGGGTCAAGATCTTTGTCCTTGTTTCTGTCACTGCTGTCAAGCATTGTACATGCTACAAGTGCTAAACATTATGTTCTTTGTGGTTTCAAGTGCTTAAAGTCTTGCCTTGGTGATTAACTGACCTATTTATTTTTATTACTCATCTAACACTTTCTCTGTGTTTGTGTGTGTTTTAAAGAAGTGTAAACTACTGAGGTGTCCTGTTGTGTGCAATTTTTGCTACCCAAACAAATCAACTTGGTGGCTTGAGCAAAACAGCAATGGAACACAGTGATCTGCTAAAAGATTTTCCATGTAGCATACCTAAGTCCACTTATATAAACATAAGGACAGGTGTTCTTTGTTTGCTGTTCTTTAGTGTGTTCCTTTGGTTCCATACTGAGAACCTGATCCTAAATAGGAACAGTTCCCCCCCCCCCCGTGGAAACTTCTGGTGCTTATACACCAGATCAGTGTGCTAATTAATTGCTATGGCAAAACCAGTCATTTCAACCTTTCCCCCATGTACAGCTACATTTGCTTCACCCACTTATAAGTGCATTACCTTGTTCATTAGATCAAAGCGTTAGGACACCATCATATATGCACTTGTTGGAAAGACAGTTTCATTTTATTCAGTGGGACTGCAGCTGAACAAAGGAATATAGGAGAGTGGGGTGAAAATGATTTTATTATTACAGCCTATGATAACCTGTGGTGCAACTCCTCAATCCTCCTTCCCTTACAGTAAGCATAGTAAGGATGCAAGGCTATGCCAAGACATTCTGCTGCCTGAGGCATCTCCATGGCCCATATAGATCTCTCCTTCAAAACCTTTCTACTACGTCTCATGTACCTACACACAACCTGTTCAGCCTAATGAGAGGACCAGCTCTGCCAGTAGTATAGCAACAGTTTTTGATGTGCCTTCACACTGTTTCCAACTTGCAGTCACCTTAAGACAGCCTTATTATGGGGTTTTCTTGGCATCATTTGTTCCAAGGGGCTTTGCCATTGCCTTTTTCAGAGGCTAAGAGAGTGTGATTTGCCCAAGGTCATTCAGTAAGTTTCCATGGCTGAGAAAGGATTCAAACACTTGTCTCCTAGAATCCTAGTTTGACATCCAAACCATGGCACCACAATGGCATTATAGCAACATTTACTCACACCCATTCCTTGTTGTTCTTTTCTATTCCCCTCTTTTCTTCTGCCTTCATTTGTTTTAAACAATAACATTATCCTTCAAACAGACAGGGGCCTGCCTGTCTGGTGCTGTTTTATGTGTTTACAAAGCTCTATAAATTATTGTGTACACTGATGCTGCTGCATTAACGAATAAATATCTTTTGAATGTCTATGCCAGGTACTTTTCAAGCATTGTCTCAATGATTCCCACAACAGTCTTGCCAGATTTTCCAGTGTTTTCCCCATTTTGCAGTGGAAAAACACAGTTACTTGCTTGTAGCCATGTAATGAGTTTGTGGATGAAGTAGGATCTGTGGATGAAAAAAGATTTGAACCCAGGACTTTCTAGCTTCTTGATCAGCTTTTCCCAAGTGTGTAACCACTGGACATGTCATCCTACAATTCCTCTCATCCCCAGCCATGCTTTACTAAGGAGAGTCATATGGATGGGATTTGGCTCACTGTATGCTCATTTGAAGTTCAGACTAACACTGGAGCAGTTTCAGCTTTCTACTGACATGAAAACCACCAGCTGGCTAGATCTTTGAGAAGCTTCAGTCAAGAATGTTCAGTGATCATACAGAGAGAGAGCAGAAGTTACCACCATACATCCAATGGAACATGTGAACTGGACTCCATACACTTACCCATGTACCCTTGAGGTTCTTCCATGCAATCAGGCATGTTTTGTGATCGTGCTGTCTACTCCCATGCGTAGATCTTAGAAATGAGAGCAAGGCATCTGCCAACCATTGTGGAAATGTACTGTAACTTAGGACACCTGAGGGTCTACAAGGCTTTCCATTTTTGCACCCATTGGAACTGAGCTTTCATAACTTTCATAGCTCCATGACAGGTAGAAAATTCCTTCCTATGGGCCAAGAAAAGCTTCATCTATTGATTTCAGCTAGTGCTAGACCTAGTGAAACACCAACACGCATTCTAACTGCTTTTGCTACTAATAATTAGAGTTGGGGGGTAATTTCATTTTAGTTTATTTTTAATAACCAAATTTAGCAAACATTGCAGATTTTTCCATAACTTTTTTAAAAATGAATGTTGTCATTCTTGTCGTTGTTGTGTGCCTTCAAGTCATTTCTGAGTTATGGTTACCCTAAGGCAAACCCATTATGAGGTTTCCTGGGGTTGAGAGTGTGTGATGCGTTCAAGGTCACCCAGCGGGTTTCCATAAAACCCTGGTCCTCACTACAAACCACTACATGACTGGCTCTTCAAATGTCTGTAGGACAGACCAAAACTGACAGATTTGTCCATCTAAGCCCAGCCGCTTGACTGCTTAGCATTTAGAGGTCTGCCTTTGAATCCCAATGGATTGAACCATGCTGGTGTTGAACTAAATGTCATTAAGTAATTAAATAATCTATGCTCCTTTAAAAAAAATCTATATATCAAAAAGGTCTAAAATAGCTTTACCTATCAACTTGGCCAGTGGAGATTGTTGAAAATTTTCTTTCAGTTCACTTTCAGTAAGAAGTTTACAAAATTTGGAAATATCTGCAGATGCAAGATCAAAACAATTTGTGATTTTTTAAAAAATTCTGCTGTGGAAGAATCTGAAACTGGACAGGATCATCCATCTCCACTAATAATATAAAAATCCATTAACATGCCCTGCTTCTCACTGGCACTATCTTTTTCTGATCAGAATCTCTGCCTCTTTAGCAGCTGCTTGACAGAAGGAAATTGAGTAAGCAGAGTGGTCCCATTTGCCGGATCTTCACATATATTGTAAGCATAAGGTCTCACTCAATAAGAATACAGGCAACAACTTGTAAATTTCCTTTCTTACTTCAGCATACCATCTTTCAGCCAGGGCTCAGGCTGTTGTTATACTTGTTCCCCTTTGCTTCCACAAAAATACACTGAGCAGGAGAGAGAAAACATGGGTTGGCCATTTCTTCTCCACCAGCAGCAGTGCAATTCAAGCACCATCTGGAAGCCACAGTGAAATGTGATAGGCTTAAAGAGGTTCTGTGGAAAGTAACTGGAAAGAATGGCACCATGAGACCCCTTTTTCCAGTGAAATAAATAGACAGATACACACAGTAACCAGGAGAGATTTTGGTAAGGAGAGGTTGTCTTGGGACAAGCTCAGGTAAGGTTCATTGCACAAGGGGCTAGAGAAAATTGCTTAGTGAAAGTGGAACTGGGCTTGCTTACATGAAGGAGGGAGGACCAGGTGACCGTAACATCTACCAGGATTGTAGTTCAGCCAGAGCAAATAAAACTGTAAGCATTGGCAACAATAATAAGGCCATTCCAAGACCAGACACGCTCTCCCGAGAGACTGCGCAAGATGCAGAAGGCCTATGTTGGGAGGAAGTGAATGTGTATGTGATGGCAGGAAAAAGGGGTTAAAAACAAAAGAATGCTATCAACTGAATATTGGGGTGTATTTATTTATTTAGAGTATTTATACCCCACCCTTCAGCCAAAACTCTTCCTGGGGAGGCCGACAAGTAATTAATTTGACAGTTACCTGCTCTCAGGTTTACAATCTAAATAAGTCATAGAATCATAAAACATTTCCGCACGACACTATTATAGCATGATGATTCCACTTTCAACCTCCTATGAAATCCTGGGGTTTGCAGTTCCGGGAGGGGCTGGCCGAAAGTGGAATCATCGCACTATAAAGTGTCATGCAGAAATGACCATAGAGTCATAGAGTTGGAAGAAATCATGAGGGCCACTGAGTCCAGCACCCTGCCATGCAGGAATATACCATCAAAGCATTTCCAACAAATGGCCATCCAGCTTTTGCTTAAAAACCTCCAGAGAAGGAGACTCCACCAAACTCCCAAGCAGCACATTCGACTGTCAAACTGCTCTTACCATCAGGAAATTCTTCTTAATGTTTAGATAGAATCTGTTTTCCTGACGTTTGAAGCCACTACTCTATGTCTTAGCCTCTGGAGCAACAGAAAACAGGCTTGCTTCATCCTCCATATGACACCCTTCAAATATTTAAACATAGTGGATAAATTACAGGAATATGTTGGATTAGAGGACTTGACAGATAGAATGAAAAATGAGAAAAAAGAAAAGGGAAGGAAAAATTTGAATATAATAAAGGAATATATTGAGAAATATTATTCAAATTGATGTTCAAGGATAATGGAATAAGAGGTTAATATAACAGTAATAATAAATTTAGTATATTTGAATAAATAATTCGGTTAGAAGAGACCAGTCAACAAAGAGATTTGTGAATTATGGAGACTCCAGAGAATGATCAGTGTAAATAGATCAAACCAGAGTAGAGGGGAAGTGATTGGAGAAGAATGTAAATATGTGTATGATAATTTTATCTTGTTTGTTTTTTTATTGATATTTTTGTAAAATAAGGAAAATGATTATGTCAATGCGAAGAAGGACTGAAATATATATATTTTTTTGTTCTTTCTTTTTAATAAAAAGTATTGACAAAAAACAAATATTTAAACATAGGTATCATCATTACCTCTTAACCTTCTCCTCTCCAGATAAACACACCGAGCTCCCTAAGCCTATCTTCATAAGCAATGGTTTTGAGCCCTTCTGCCATTTTGGTCACCCTCCGCTGGACATGTTCCAGCTCGGCAATCTTTTTTGAACTATGGGGCCCAGAACTGGGCACAGTATTCCAGGTAGCATCTAACCAAATTACAATAGAGTGGTACTGTCACTTCCCTTGACCTAGATACTATATACCTATTGATGCAGCCCAGAGTCACGTTGGCTTTCTTAGTTGCCACATCACACTGCTGGTTCATGTTCAGCTTATGGTCTACTAAGACACCTAAATCCCTTTCACAGGTACTGTGATCAAGCCAAGTGTCACCCATCTTATATCTGTGCATTTCCTTTTTTTTCCGCCCAGGTATAGTACCATGCACTTCTCTCTGTTGAAATTCATTTTGTTAGTTTTGACCCAGCTCTCTAATCTGTTAAGAACCTTTTGAATTCTGATTCTGTCCTCTGGGGTGTTAGCAACCCCTCCTAATTTGATCTCATCTGAAAATTTGATAAGAATGCCCTCTATACCCTCATCCAAATCAAAATAAAGATGTCAAATAGCACTGGGCCCAGGACAGAACCCTGTGGCACTCCACTAGACACTTCTCTCTAAGATGAAGAGGAGCTATTGGTGAGCACCCTTTGGGTTTGGTCGGCAAACCAGTTACAAATCCACAGTCAGGACAAATAAGAAAAAGGGGAATTGAGGCTTCTCTCCCTCAGAAGCCAAGGAATGGCAGCTACAACAGTGAGGGCAGGAGGGACTCTCACCAGCCACTGTGTCAAGGCACAATGGGGCTATGCCTGGCTGCTGATCTTCTTTCCCTCAGAGGCCAAAGTAATGGCATATGGAACAGGATGCAGTGTGTGTCTTATAAGAGAAATTTGTATGCATGTTGGAAGAACTGAATGAGGGGATGACCTCCGGCAGCCCCCTCCTTGTTCCTCCCGAGGCCTCTGGCTGTCTCTCTAGGGAAGAAATATGCCATCCTTCATGTCCTCTGCTTCCACTTCCTATCCTTCTATGTTGCATTCTGGTGTCACAGAAGACCCCCCCCCCATAATAAGCAATGAGCATTGACCTAATTTTCAACTTCAAATTGACTCAGCTTCTGTATGTAGAATAGGAAGTGGAGGAGCATGTTGTTCTTCACCTCAGTCAGCAAAAATCTTTTGGGCTGGCCCTGTGTGTAGGTTTGTACGTGGATGAAGACTGTTTATATACGTCACTGGTTGGTGGCATTGTGCCATAAGGACTCCATCTTTTGATAGTTGAAATGGTTTATGAATTCATAAGAATTACACCATAGTATAACACCCTGAACACAACTAATCTGGTCTGATTTTGGAAGCTGAGCAGTGTCAGGCCTGGTTAGTATTTGGAATGGATGCCCATTCACGTGGTGTCTCAACTCTGCTAAAGAGGCACCTCCATGTAGAGCTAGGAGAGAGTCCTACCTGAGACCTGGAAAGGCATTGTCAGTCAGAGCTGGCAAGATCTAGAAGGACCAGCTGTCTGACTCAGCGTAAGGGAGCTTCTTCCTAGGAATGAGACAGAAGGTGAATCATCTTCACTGATGTTACCTCAAGTTCCCACAAGGCACATCTATATGTACTACCTCCCTTTTTTCTACTAATCATCTCCACTGCATCGGTGATGTCAGACATCGTTACTTTTGGCATCAGTGTTGTCTTCACTATTAACATTGCTAATCCCTGCGTCATCCCTGCCAGTGATGACCACCACTTCTGTAGGGATAATAAGGACACTTTTGTTCTACGCTTCAAAATTGTTTCCAACTTATGGGGACCCTAAGATGATCCTATCATGGGGTTTTCTTGGCATGATTTGTTCAGATGGGGTTTGCCATCACCTTCTTCGGAGGTTAAGGGGTTTATCACATGAGGCAGGGAGCAGGATAATAGCATCTTGGGCTAGAACTTATCACATTACCTCGGTCCTCTTATGTTATTCTCTTGAGACCACTTGGAAAGCATTTCTTTTACAAAGGAAGTCATTAATGGATTACTTGGACATGATAGCAAACACTGAAATGCTGTGGTGTGGTGTTTCAGACACTATACAGTCCTCTTTCCACATTCGTGGGTTTGACTTTTGCAAATTTGATTATTCACAAGGTGTGCATGTGTCTCCCCACCCCTATTCTCCCTCTCCCATTCCCTTGCTTTTTGCCTGCATATACGTGCCTTCTTCCTCTGCACCTGGGCAAAATGGGAAGGAGAAGCCCCTGCACAGAGAAGGAAGGCACACACGCCGGGGCAAAAGGCAAGGGAATGAGAGGGGGATGGAGGGAGCCCTGCTTTGGGGATCCCCAATATCAGTATTGTTTGGATGGGCACTATATCTAATTGACATCATATTTAATTGGCAACACACTTTAACTGGCACTAATATCAAATTCAAGACTGAGAGGTAACTGAGAGGTCAAACTGAGTGAGGGAAGAAAGCTGACTGTAAATGTGAGAAAGAGTCAACCTAAACACCCTCTAGGTGAGATTAGGTCATTTGCCAGGCAGTAGCTGTTGTTCTTGTGGATGACTGGCTCAAGCAGAAGCTGAATGTCTTTCCAGGGAACACAATTGTGTGAAGCCCCCCAGGACACTGACTGACAGATACCCATCCCCTGCGCACCTGGACTCCTTCCTCTTGCCTCATAGCACCCACAATAGACAGCTATTACAACGCACATTATGTTTTGGTCATCCAAACATTGTGAACATTAGTGGGTTGATAGTCCATTGTCTGTGTTGCAACTCCCATTGTCCACCAGGTTGGGAGAGCAATTAACTCACACTCCTTTGGGGAGTGAAATAGAGTATATAAACCCTTAGTTTTGAGATGTCAGTTGCAGTCAGATGAAATGGTGGGTCCTACTATGTCACTCTGAATCCTGATCTGGCCTGCCCCTGGACAGAAGTTTAAGTCACATTTCAACTCTTCACTATTCTTCTGGACTGGTAATTATAAATCCCCCCAAACCCCTCAGCCTCTCTATACATAATTTTTTCCCTCCCTTTCTCTTTCAGTTAGCTCTTGTGTGAATGTTTGACTGTTTGTATTTTGTGTGCATGCATAAGTGAATTCCTCCCTATAAAAACACATTTTTAGCTTATTTTTGAATCTCTGGCTGGTTTTTTTCCTGCATGAGCGTGTAAACATTGGTAGAAAGGTCTCGTTAAGTTACCCCCCTCTTGCAAGCCTCCCCTTTGAGCTAATTAATTCCCCACTTTTGCACAGAGATACTGGCATTACAAGTGGCCCTCGTGGCACCTACGTTTTAGGGTAACAGGGGAGCACGGGGCAGGAAGGCACGCACATGCGTTCCCTCACTCACTTGGGCGGGGGGAGTTGTTCATTGTTTTTCAGTATTAACAAGGGTTCTGTGCCCTGAAACCTTGCAGAAATGGAAGGGTCACTGTATTTTATTGCTCTGAAATGCTCCTTAGGGTAACTTCTATATTCTAAAAATATGGGTTGATTTCTCCAACTGCAAAGTGCATTTGTGTGAAAAAAAGATAATCAGCATTTATTGTGTATATGCATATACATGGAGGGTGGCATTTACCACGTTTTTTTTATTTAGCTATGCATTTCTTATATTTATATTCTACCTTTTCTCTAAGGAGCTCAAAGCTACATAAATGGGTCTCCTACCCTCACATTGTCCTCACAACAACCCTTTCAGAAAGTCAGACTGAGAAAGGGTGACTGAACCAAGGTCACCTCATAAGCATAACGGATAATTGATTATATGAACCCCATTCTTCTTAGTTCAACACCACTGGGTGCTATCGAAAGGACATTCTGATGCCTCACTGCACACCCCCATGACTGGCATGGTTTCATTGGCAAATAATATTCAATTGGCACCATATTAATTGGCATTGATATAAATGATACCTGAGGTGATGGCAAGGTCACGCTGGAAAAGGCAAGCTTTTGCATGCTTGTGTCAATCTTGTCAATAAAACATATTTCTAGTTTACATTTTATTTCTCAGCTGGTTCTTTTTCCTGCATGAGCCTGTAAACACTGCTAGAGAGATCTTGGTAAGTTACCTCCTGTTTGCAAGCCTCCATTTTTGAGCTAATTATTTCCCACTTTCGAATGGAGGTACTGGTATCACAGGGTGGCCCTCGTGGCATCCACAGTTTGGGGTAACACTTTCACACAGTAAGTGATCTTCCTCTGACTATAATGTATAGAACTGCTTCTCACATACATCACTTCCACCATTCCTTTGCTGTTGCTAGTATCCAGCAAAAAATACAGCAAGGAAATAACCGAACTCATAGCATAAAGGGCATATCTAACTTAGAGAGAAGTTCTGTCTATTAATCCTTGGAACATGCTCACTTATCAAAGGATTGCTGAACTCAGAAATATAGAGACTATAAGTTAACAATATATTTGGGTACTGCAGAACACTTTCCTGGGATGCAGTATTCATTTATCTTGCCTTCAGTAATGTGCTCTGAATGAAAGATATAGAAGAGTAAAAGAAATAAGAAACTCTGTCTGTGAATTGAACTGTAGATAATTAAAATGCTGTATTGCCATGTCAAAAAAAGAGCCATCACTTGTGTGATTTTCCATTTGAAAGTTATGAATGATTCTTGAGAAGGAGGAATTCCAATAAAATAAAACCATGAAATTACAATTCTTTGGTAATATGCAGTTTCAGTCTTTTGGCAGACTCAAAGATCTGTTCACACAAGCATAGAACACTCCAGCCATAGCGGGGAAAATGTATTACTTCTATAGATTTTGTCTTCTGCTTGGCTGCTGGTTTGACTGCACATACTACCTTAGGTTGTATTTTGCTGTCATCTTGCTGTGCATCAGAATGAAAAATAGAGACAATATACAAAGAGGATGTAAAAGAAAAAAAGGCAGAATTTACAAGGAGGCAAAACATACATGATATATACCTGCCTTCCTCAACCTGGTGCCCTATGGTTGTGCTGGTTGGAATGACTTCTGGCGGATATCGCAAATGAAAACCTGGATATATCTGGCCAAGCAACATCCAAGGGTGACCAAGATGACAGAGGTTATTAATGAGGAAGAATACATAATACATAAGAGATACTGCAGCAGTTTGATTTTGCCTGAACCTACTTGGAAAGGCAAGACTTCCTTTCTTTTCCCCCTCCCCATTAAGTTAACTGGATGCAAAATGTTTTTGCACTTGGAACTGAGTTTGCAGCAAAGTAAGCCAAGGATGAAAGGAGAAAGGAAGAGGAGGTAAGAGAAACTGGAATGTCTTAAAGGCAGCTAAAGAAGCACCAACAGAGGATTAATCAGGATTGCCCCAGCCTAATTGGGACAGCTGGAGGCTATGGGCCAGGTTGAGGGAAATTAGTTTATACACAGGAATTCTTAGATGAAGTGGTTAAACTTGGAGAAATTATGGCCATGCTGGTTAGAGGATTCTAGTAGCATAATTTTTCTAGGCTTTGGAAACATGTGTTGGCAAATGCAAACAGTTGCTGGGAACTACAAAATGAATCCCTCTCCGTGTGCAATTATTTTGTTGTGTGAGTGCTTTACTATGCTCCAGAGTACAAGATTTATCAAGGGCTGACATTTTCACTGTGCCATCAGAAAATTTCTCAGAGCTGTCAGTGGCAGCATGGCAAAATGGCTGCCTGCATTTAGGGTTGCCAGGTAACAGCCTGGAGTGAAGTCAGTAATTTTAAAAGCTTGGCTCCACAGTGGCAGCAGAGGCATACAATCCATCTGTTCCCATCTCACTGCTGTGTAGTGGCTGAGATGAGAGAAATAGGAATACTTTTCAGGGAGATCTGGTCTATGGACATGGTGGATGGAGTGGATGTGAGGGATCCACAACTCTGTGTTGCAAACTACATGTGATGCATGAAATCAGATTTCCAGTACCTTCTCTCTTCCTGTCAGCAGCGAGCGGGGGTCAAGCAGGCGCAGGACAAGCAGCTGGGAGGGTGTCAGCTTTTATTCACAGCCAGCAAACAGAAAGTTACAACTCCTCCACAGGCAGGTCTGAACTTAAAGCAAATGGTCTCAAACTCAGGTCATGCCTAAACAACAAGCAGGCTTCAACAGAAAGCAAAGAAGGGTTACTTCACCCAAAACACAGACAGGGTCCTCGGCTGGCAAGGTGGCTGGACGCAGTCACCGGCGGGAGGGACTGGAACTAGACGTGGGTGGGGGAGAACATGGAAGGCCGACGGTTGTTGCTCTGTGCCTCACCCTGCCCCGCGCCCACCCTAAACAGTTCCCCGGGCCGGCGGCGACCAATCCGGCGCAGACTCGCAGCTGAAAGCCCACAGCTGTGCTCACAGCTGGGAGCTCTCAGCCTGCAGCCGCCTTTCCATCAACCGGCGGGACCGGTGGGTCATCTCCTTGCTTTGCCGCCGCTGCCGGAACATGGGAGGAGGGGCGACAGACTCCACAGGGTCAGAGCCGTGGGTGGGTGGAGCCCTGGGGCCGTGACCAGGACCCGCCTCCCCTGGAGAGCCTGCGCCCGCCTCACCTGCTGGAGGGGCCACCAGATCACCCCCAGCACCACCTGCGGGACCGCTAGCGTCGGTGGCGTCCTCCGCGGCATCCGGACTTTCCCCCTCAGCGGCGGTGGCCTCTGCGGTGTCCAGGTAATCCCCGGCGGCAGCGGCCTCTGCAGCGTCCGGGCAATCCCTGGTGGCGGTGGTGGCCTCCACAGCGGCCTCGGGGACGCCAGCAGGCGCAACCATGCCCGAGCTCCTGACACTTTCCCCCTCAGTGGCAGCGGCCTCCGCAGCGTCCAGGCCTTCCTCGGCGACAGCGGCCTCCGCCTCTGCGGCGTCCGGGTCTCCCTCAGTGGCGGCGGCCTCCGTGGTGTCCAGGCCCTCCCCCACATTGGCGGCAGCCTCCATGGCGGCCTCGGGGACGCCGGCAAGCTCAGCCATGCCGGGGCTCCTGACACTTCCTAAACCAAGAGGGGGAAACATGTGGCCTTCCAGATGTTGAATGGCAGCTCCCAGTAGGCCTAGTACAATGGTAATTAATGTGAAGAGTTGCCATTCAATCTCATCTGGAGAGTCAATTCATTTCCACCTCTGATGTAATACCATCAACCCCCTCTCCTGTATGACATGTAATCTGGTTTCTCAAGCACATTTGCTATTATTCAGCAAATCCTTTATTTCTAGCCAAGTCACCATTAACAGTACAGGTATGCCTCAGTTAATGAAGCAGATGTGTTCCTGAGCATTACCTTGTGAACAGAAAATGTGGTGTCAGAGGCAGAAATAGCATGGAAAGAAAAGGAATAGGTTCTTATACAACAGAAGGAAGAGGAGTTGAAGATGCTTCAGTAAACTTATTATTCAAAACTAACAATCTAAACATATGAAATGAAACAACCAGGTCCAGGTTGGTGAAGTAAACAGAAGCATTTTAAACCTTCTAGAGACCACTGAAAGATTCTTCCAAAATGCATATAGGGATAACTTCTTTGTTCACCAGCTTCTGGCTATCTAATGGTTTCCATTTCGGTGGCTGAACTTATAGATCTGTTTGTTTGTATAACATGCTGGAAGTAACTGGTAAGACAGACTTATATGCTATCCCCTTTTCTCTTTGTTTGGTTGTTCACGCATGTTCAAGAAGAGATTCTGGAGGGAGCTGCTGTTTACCTTGCCTGTTGTAAGCAGGCATACATATTTACAGTATGATTGGCTAGAGTGGAATCCCATTCTTTCCCAGCTCAAGCTTTATTACATTCGTTAGCCCTGGTGGCGCAGTGGTTAAATGCCAGTACTGCAACCACAAGGTTGTAAGTTCGATCCTGCCAGGCTCCAAGGTTGACTCAGCCTTCCATCCTTACGTAGGTCGGTAAAATGAGTACCCAATTTGTTGGGGGCAATTAACTAAAAATACATTGTAAACCACTTAGATAACACTTAATTGATAGGCGGTATAGAAATAAATGCTATTGTTATTGCAGGCATGCTGCTGCAACTAAACACTGAAAGTCTTAGTTTCTCCAACCCTCTTTCACTATCCTTCTAATGCCAATGCATTCCAGTTGGAGATTCTGTTCTGTCCAAAGCTCTATTATGCTCTTGCTGTAAGTATAGAAAGTGGATTTTTCTATCTACCCCCTTCACAATCATTGCACATAGTATAAAACACTATTCCATTTCAAGCAATAGGAGGAAATTAAGTTAGGCCAGCCCTGCAGTCTCTCTAAGTTTTCCTCTGGGTTGGGAGCCTGATTGTGGATTGGCAAGGGCAGTGTCTCAAAGCAGATTTGCATCACCTTTCTCATTGCCCAGCAAGTCCCTTTCAACCCCCAAATTCTGACTTGAGTGGGTGGACTACTCTGGTATCTGGGAAAGGCCAGGAATGGATGCATCTGACAGTGGATTTTCCCCTCCCAGGTCAAAGAATCACCTCACCTCAGAGGAGAATTTCTGAGGCTGTTCTAGAGGCCTACAGCCCCTGATATCTACCTGGGTATCACATGGGGTCTTGTAATTTCACTGAAAATTACTAAATATGTCTTTCAATGATAAGAATCATTTCGTAAGGCAGTCAAAATGTTTCCCTTCCAATTTCACTACCCTGTTTGCAGGGTTTGGAGGATAGGCAAATATGTCAGCCCTGCTTGTAAGAGGCACAGTTATATATTGCCTCTCCTGAATGCTGGTTTTTACTTTTTCCGTAAGTCAAAAAGGCCAGTGAGAGTAGGAAGACAGGCTGGTTCTCTTCCTGGTCTGGCTTCCAATGTCATCATGTATCTAAAGGAGGTAGAAGATACAAATCATAACAAATGCTTCCTTTCTTCATAATTTAATCTTGAATAGGTCAGATATTAGCCTTCGTACTTTTCTGAATCTATCTCCCTTCTCGGTCTCGCTTTCTCTCACACTCATACACACATCACTTTGACACACTTCACACTCTGGAGGGAGCAGCTGGCTGGAGAGGAAGAAGCAATATGGAGAAAGCTTCACTTCCAACTCTGAACATTCTCAACAACGTGGCTGCTGGTGAAAATCGGTTTTGAATTCTAAGAAGATTATCAGAGGATAACATGAAAATTGCTGTGTAGCATTCTTCCCACTCCCTTATAAACATTTTAGAAGCCTCACAGCAACTATTTTCACTATTTCTGAAGCTGGACTTTGGTGGAGTTTGGTGGTGAGCTGGAGGAGTATTCAGGCTGCTATGCTGTCTTCTCTACTAAGTATATTCAATCTTACTTCAAATTTACTTTCTACAAATTTATCTGGGAGTAGAACACAAAATATATTGAAGAAAAAGCAAAGGATTAAAACACCCAAGCTAAATCAAGATTTGCCACCTACTCATGTGAAATTGGGATCAACCGTGAGTAATTAAAGTGAAACCAAATTTTGTCTTCCTACTCATTTGTTGATCTCTCAGTTGTTGACATTACTTATTTTTAGTTGCTGTCAACATTGATAAGTTTGTTCCAACACAAGCTCAAGAAGAGAAAAGATAATGAAGACTATCAGGACTCTCTTCTTCCTGAAATTTACTCTTTTAAATGAAACCAGAAAAGCAATCTAACTAACAAAGAAGTAAAGTAAAGTAAAGAAGTTTACTCAAAAGTAGAAGAACAGGAGTGGCAGCTTCATTAAGAATGATGGTGGTTCTTACAAGACAGGGATACAGAAATTTAGGTGCTTCATCAACTCACATGGAATCTTCCACAATTAATAAGAAGGGGCAAATAAAACAAGCAAAACAGACAGAAATCCCTGCATACTTTTCTCCAGTGGTCAAAATAAAGAATCCAGGGCCTGAACTGTCCACAGATGCAGAGCTTGATTGGACCCTAAGTAATAGACAGATCTTATTTGATCCATATAACAAGGATGGTATTAATTTGGCAGAGGAATTTGCCTTTGCTGAAAGCAATGAAAATGCTACCCCGCCATGGGACTGGCGATATGGAACCATAATTGAATCTTCCAAAGACAATGCTACTGTTAACCAAACGGAGAGTATTCTAAATCAGAAAATAACACCAGATGAGATGAAGAATCTAGAAAAACTGACAGAATTAATGGGACATGCCATAGTCATGACCAAGGATCTACAATCAATCAAATCCTACCTCTCTGAATGTAATGGCCTACTAACAGCTTTTACTGAAGTATTGGTAAGGATGGAATTCCAACCTGAAACCAAGCTACTGGGTTGTGAGGGTAATACACTTCAACATAGCAATGGAAGGAAGGAAGGAAGCTAAGCGGAAGAACTCCAACAGAAAACAAAAGCATTTACATAGTGACCCTAACAAGCTAAAGAAGAACCAAAATACCAAGAGGTCAGGGAAAAGTCACCGATCACAACTTAAAAGAGGAAAAATGAACTTCCAAAAATTGTTTAATGTCTTGGATATGAAGCTAAATACACTAGAGAACCCCAAAAAAACAAGTAAACAAGAGAAGCCAAATAAAAGAGCACCTAGCTCCAAACAGAATAACCAGATGTCCTCATACAGAAATTATAACGATCCTATCTCTCCCTTACAAAATTCCTCCTGGTTTAGCAGTGAGGAACCAGTTATTCAAGATCCTTGGGGAAAGGCACTGAGAAATGACTTGCCTAACAAGAAGAAGATATCTTTCCAAGGTGAGGATCTCCAAACTCCTGGCTCTCAGGGTAATTGGAAAAGTAAGTCCTGTAACTTAATT
Organism: Iguana delicatissima; assembly: GCA_948472985.1. Lineage (NCBI taxonomy): Eukaryota > Metazoa > Chordata > Lepidosauria > Squamata > Iguanidae > Iguana > Iguana delicatissima. Next base: position 33,186 of record CAOKZL010003598.1, read on the forward strand.
TTAGCCAAAAACAAACTGGTCATTAGTAACTACCCTAAACGCCAAGGCATGCTATCTCAACCTGCATGCAGAGCCCATTTCGTATGTACATTGGAATCTGCAGTTCATTTGAGACTTACCCCCTTGGAAATTTCCCACTTGTTCTATAATTATACTCATGCCTGTGCAGTTGTGACTTTTATAAACTATCAAACTGCAGAGAAAGTATACTCCTTTAGGTCTAAACTTTTAAACAAGGGTACAGTTACTTCCCACTTCTTTGAAAATAGGGCCCCTCCTATTTCATTAATTAACAGCATGCCTAGCACATGCCCCAAAAATAAGAGTAACAGCATAACAACTAATCTTATCAATTTTTCAGACCCTGCACAATGTCCTACTCAGTGCCCTCAAGATAAACAACTCTTTGTAAATACATTTAATGATATGACTATAGAGGAGGAGGAGTCTCTATTAAAAACCTTTCAGACTCTGCCTCCTCCACTACAAACTGAAATCATAGATAGATTAACTTGTCTAACAACTACTTTACATAAATTGCATGGAAGCGGGGTCTTGGGGAAGTTAAAACCAAGTGGTATGCAGCTGGTTTCAGCAGCAGCCAATCGAGAGAATAATGAAATATATGAAAGATCCTCCCTGGGGCAGAAAACAATACACAACACTGAACATCTGGGCATAATGAACTGTAGCAAAGAATCGGAGGCATTCTCCGCTGGTAGATACAACCAGGTGGTAAACGTGGACCATATTGTCAGGGATGAGCATCATGCTTCAAAGAGAGGACATCGGAGGACTAATGGAGCCATATTCCATGATGACAGTGGACATCTGGCCCAGTCTCAAAAAATGAAGTGACAATTAGAGGACAGTGTGGAGGAAACTAAATCTACTAAACAGCCTGTACCTTATTGTGTTTCCTTAGTACCTATGATGTAAAATCATCTCCTTTGGCAAAACATTAGGTTAAATTTTTGTCCTGGAATGTAGCGGGATGGATTTCTAAATCCAAGGATCACGAGGTTTCTGATTTCCTACAGGAATTTGATATAATTTTGCTCCAGGAGACATGGTCTACAACAAAACTGGATATTAATGGCTGCATTGTTTTGGAGCAACCTGCTATAGCTCCAATTGGAAAGGGACGATCAAAAGCCGGATGCGCCATTTTGTGCTCTACCTCCCTACATGTTTCTAACGTATGTCTAGTTCCATGTGGTCAGATTGCTATGGCATGTGTACTTGAGTTTGGATTCATGTGCTTATTATTAGTTAATGTGTATATCCCCCCACCAACAACTAACAGGGAAGATATCACCCAACAATGGGAGACACTAAAAGAATACATAATCAAGTTGGAAGTGTAGTTTCCTAAATCACACATAATCGTGATGGGGGACTTTAATGCTAGAATTGGGCCAGACAATAAGACCCTCTTTTCCTCCCATTCCTGGCACTTTAACGATTTGGAGGATCATGTACTTAACATCAACAGACACTCAAAGGACACAGGGATTAACTATGCCGGCATATGTCTTGTACAGATGGTGGGGCGCCTTGCAATAAAAATAATCAATGGGGACCCAAAGTTTGAACAAACTGGAGAATACACATATATATCAGGAAAAGGGAGTAGCACAATAGACTATGCATTAGTTTCTAATTCTATCTATAAATATATACTGCAGTTTTCTGTGGCAGCTAGAACTGAGAGTGATCATCTACTCTGAGTTTGGGAACCTCTTTTGATACTCGTTTAAGCCCTCAAAAACAACTGGTCGACTCAGCAGTGGCTATAACCCAGAAAAGACTAAGATGGTCTGATAATGTAAGTGGTAAGATCTCAACATTACTAAACTCACCAAGGTATAGGGAGCTTAAAAACTCCATTATAGAGTCACAGAGTATACAAGTTGCCCTGGAAAACTATTCACTGCTCACTGCACTGTTGGTTAAGACAATAAGGAGCATAGAAACAAGCTCTTTCACTGTTAGACATAAGAGGATAAGCACAGGATTAGATTTAGAATGCCTGTAGGCAAGGGACCTCCTGAGGAAAGTGTATCTTAAGTACAGGGAAGACAACTCCCACTCTTTGCCAAAGAGTTACTATACTATAAAAAAATACTATAAAATATTGATCGCTAAGAAGAAAAAGGAAACCAGGTATAGGCAATGGTCAGCATTGCTAGCTTCCTCTCTACAAAGGAATACCAGACAGTTCTGGGCCATTGTCACAGGCATGCTAGGCAATCTGGAGCACATGTATGGGAAGCTTATTTCTCCACTTTGTTCAAGGACTGTGAAGAGCTTAAAATGGGGGTGTTGGAAGGAAAATGTATTGGCCTTGTGGAAAATCTGGCCATTCCACACTGGCCTCCAGTGACCCAGCATGAAGTTGTAAATTTGATCTCCACCATGAGATCTGGCAAAGCCCCAGGGCCAGATTTAATCATGCCCGAGCTCTTAAAAGCAAATATCTCATGGTGGGCACCTTTATTGGCAATCCTATTTACCCATATGAACCGGACAGCCCAATTACCTGCGAGCTGGTCTCAGGCCATTATCATTCCCATATACAAAAAAAGGAGACAAAAATGACCCTACCAACTATCGCCCCATTAGCTTACTATCTGTAGTGGGCAAATTATATGGCTACCTTCTTAACAATCATCTGACAGACTGGATAAAGTCAGAAAAAATACTGGGGGAAGAACAAGCTGGTTTTGGGAAGGGCAAATCAACCACAGATTATTGTGTAGTTTTAAATCATCTGGCTGAAAAATATTCAACAGCATATAGCAATAGGCTATATGCTGCCTTCACGGATTTGAAATCGGCATTTGACTTAATACCTAGAGATAGGTTGTGGGCTAAACTCCTTGCTACCTCTATTGACAAAAGATTACTTAGGCTAATGATGAAGCTATATAGCAACACAACAATACAAGTAAGATGTGGAGTAGAGGGCAATCTTACTAAATCTATCCCAGTAAAAGAGGTGTCCGACAAGGATGTATTCTTGCGCCCACATTATTTAATTTGTATTTCTATGATCTTGCTCTTTCTGTCTCTTCGGAGACTTTCCACCCTCCTAAACTGGCTTCAGTGAGTATTCCCTTACTCCTATATGCAGATGATGCTGTTCTCCTTTCCTTTAGCAAGATTGGTTTAAGACAAATAATAAGAGCTTTCATGGAGTATTGTGAAAACAACCAGCTAACTACAACAAATCTAAAATTTGGTTTTTTCCAAAAAATATTCCATACTTAATCGGGTTATAACTGGTCATAAAATAGAACAAGTGAGGAATTTTAAATACTTGGGGGTTATTTTTCACGCATCTGATGCCTGGGCATTGCAGCGGGCAACCGCTATACAGGATGCAACCTGCAACAGCAGAGCAATTGTCCAATTTTTTATACTAAGGGGGGACAATTGATTCTAGCTGCACTTAGGGTATTCCAGGCCAAGGTTCCTCCCCAACTACTGTCTGGTATCCCGGTATGGATTCTGGGTTTTTCATTAACAATGGAATGAGTTAATGAGGTAGAAGTGGTTGGATCTTTATGGGGGAGTGACCATGCCCTAGTGGAATTTGGCATTCAGTGGGAAGGAGAAGATAAGTGTAGCCAGACACTCATCTTACATTTTAAAAAAGCGGACTTCTGTAAACTTAGGGAGCTGCTGGCTGGAATTCCGTGGTCAAGAATAGTGAAAGGGAAAGGAGTTCAGGAGGCATGGGAGTTCCTTAAAAAGGAGATACTGAAGGCACAGTCTAAAACTGTGCCAATAAGGAGGAAAAATGGAAGGCATCTGAAGAAACCAGAACGGTTGACTAAAGAACTCTCAGCTGAGCTAAGTGTTAAGAGAAACATATGTAGGAAATGGAAGAAAAGGGAAACCACCAAAGAAGAATTTAAGCAAGTAGCCAGGAGATGTAGGGAGGAGGTCAGAAAGGCTAAAGCACAGAACGAACTTAGGCTGGCCAGAGACATTAAAAACAATAAAAAGGGCTTTTTTAAATATGTCCGCAGCAAAAGGAAAAAGAAGACGATAGGGTCGCTGCGCAGAGAAGATGGTGAATTACTAACAGGGGGAAGAGAAAAGGCAGAACTACTTAACACCTTCTTTGCTAAGTTTTTTCCCAGAAGGATACAAGCACTCAACCTGGCGGTTGGGGAGCAGGTGAGGAAGCAGGGGAAACAAGGCACATAATAGGTAGAGAGGTGGTACAGGAATGCCTGGCCACACTGGATGAATTCAAGTCTCCAGGGCCAGATGAATTGCATCCTAGGATATTAAAAGAGCTGGCAGAGGTAATTTCGGAACTGCTTGCTATAATCTTTGAGAAATCTTGGAGGACAGGAGAAGTTCCAGCAGACTGGAAGAGAGCAAATGTTGTCCCCATCTTCAAGAAGGGAAAAAAAGAGGACCCAAATAATTATCACCCAGTCAACCTGACATCAGTACCCAGAAAGATCCTGGACCAGATCATTAAGCAGTCAGTTGCTAATCACTTAGAAAGCAAGGCGGTAATCACGAGAAGTCAACATGGATTTCTCAAAAATAAGTCATGCCAGACTAATCTTATCTCTTTTTATGATAGAGTTACTAGCTTGATAGATGAAGGGAATGCTGTAGATGTAGCATATCTTGATTTCAGTAAGGCCTTTGACAAAGTTCCTCATGACATTCTTGCAATGAAGCTAGTAAAATGTGGGCTGGACAGGGCTACTGTTAGTTGGATTTGTAATTGGTTGACCGACCGAACCCAAAGGGTGATCACAAATGGCTGCTTTTCATCCTGGAGAGAAGTGACTAGTGGGGTGCCATAGGGTTCTGTCCTGGGCCCAGTGCTGTTCAATATCTTCATCAGTGACTTGGATGAAGGAATAGAGGGCATGCTCATCAAATTTGCAGATGACACCAAATTGGGAGGGGTTGCTAATATGCCAGAGGACAGGGTCAAAATTCAAAATGACCTGGATAGATTGGATTGCTGGGCCAAGGCTAACAAAATGAAATTCAACAGAGAGAATTGTAAGGTCCTACACTTAGGTAGAAAAAATGGAATACAGAAATATAGGATAGGGGCATGTGGCTGGACAGCAGTACATGTGAAATGGATCTAGGGGTCTTCATAGATCACAAGCTGAACATGAGTCAGCAGTGTGATGCGGCAGCCAAGAAAGCCAATGCAATTGTCGGCTGCATCAATAGGAGTATGGTGTCTAGATCGAGGAGGTACTGGTACCACTCTACTCTGCTTTGGTTAGACCTCATCTTGAATACTGTGTCCAATTCTGGGCACCCCAATTCAAGAAGGACATGGTCAAGCTGGAGCAAGTCCAGAGGAGGGCGACCAACATGGTGAGAGGCCTGGAAGCCATGCCCTATGAGGATAGACTTAGAGAGTTGGGTACGTTTAGTCTGCAGAAGAGAAGGTTAAGAGGGGACATGATAGCCATGTTTAAATATTTGAAGGGATGCCATGTAGAGGAGAGAGAGGGCTTGTTTTCTGCTGCTCCAGAGACCAGGACAAGGAGCAATGGATTCAAGCTGCAGGAAAGGAGATTCCGTCTGAACCTCAGGAAGAACTTCCTGACGGTCAGGGCTGTCCGGCAGTGGAACATGCTGCTTTGGAATGGAGTGAAGTCTCCTTCCTTGGAGGTTTTTAAGCAGAGGCTAGATGGCCATCTGTCGGTAGTGCTTTGAGGGTGTTCCTGCATAGCAGCGGGTTGGACTGGATGGCCCGTGTGGTGTCTTCCAACTCTACATTTCTATGATTTCTATGAGTTCTCTCAACATTTCTCAGAAAACTATTTGCGGTCCCAAATTGTGTCCCATCAGCAGTTCTCCGTCTGGAGGCTGGTTGTACGTCAATTGAATGTACAGCATGGAAGTGGGCCTTAGCTAAGGCTAAGGTTAATAGTGCCTCTTCTAAGCAAGTTCCCTGGAAGATCCTTGGGATGGTACTTAATACATCTATTAGAGGATACTGAAAAAAGAGTAACTGAGGAGGTGGCAAAGTTTCTCTTCAGTGCTATTAAAACTCAAAGGTCTATGGTACACAAATGTTAACATTTGAATAATCCCTTCTGCAGTAATCACCTGAGATGGGGCCATATCTCTAGGAACTGTAGGGCTACCAAGAATTCTATATGAGGAAAAAAGGTTGCAAGAGCTTCAATAGAAATTTTAATATATGATATGTTTTAAATTTTACAGTTTCCTATCTAATCTTAAACTTATTAAGCTGCTTTTTAAATGTATTACATCTAATTAATTACATATTGTGTTTTATCTTATTATAAATATTTTTATTTCTATGTTTTTATCCCCACGTAGAATGTATATAACGTATATAGAAGTTATACATTGTATGTAACAAGTGTTTTGCCTCATGGTTTGTTGACCGCAATAAAGGGTTGACTGACTGACTGACTGACTGACCTCACACTCTGCAACTCAGATCTGAAATGGTCTCCTTTAGACCTCAGACAATATCAAAAAGTGTTTAAGGTCTAGTTTTCTGACAACCTAAACAGATAGCTGTCTAACAGAAACCACCAGTTAGCTTCAGGGTGGGCAAAGTGCAAGTCATCCCACAGATTGTTGGACTGTCACTCCTAGCATTCCACACTGTTGGCTATGTTGGTTAGGGCTTCTGGAAGCTGCAGTGAATCAACATCTGGCAGGCTTTACTTTGCCCACATAGACAGGACTTAAACTGTAGTTTCAGTGTCTCCTTGTCATTATGACAATGTATTAATCCCATGCCTTTGAATACAGGTTGCTGTGCAAGAAAGAATTATTATGCTCATGTCCTGTTTGTATGCTTTTGTGCTTTGTAACCAACCTGCACATACAATGCAATTTATGTAACCTCATCTCATGATTCTTTACTTCTTGATAATCTTTCTGAAAAGGGGCTTCTAAAGTTGTATCTGGTTTTAACCTAGGCCATTTCCGCATTAACCTGTTATAGTGCTATTATTCCACTCTCAATATGCTATGGAATCCTGGGGTTTGCAGTTTGCAAACTCCAGTACTCCATAGGATGTTGAAAGTGGAATAACAGCACTATAACAAGCTATTACAGAACTGGTCCTAGTTGTAAGCTGCCTTGAGTCTCTTGTTGGGAAAGGTGGTACAGAAGTTAAACAGATAAGAGCTGAAAATCAATCCAGCATCTTGGAAAAACAAAGAAAAATTTGATTTCATTTGGTGACTGATTTGTTCAACTGTTTTGTGCCTAACCAGGCACTTTTTATATATAGAAACGACCAGTCTGAATTTCCTGTGCACATTAAAAGCTCATCTTATACACAGAAATGATGCTGTGGCATTTTCTGCAAAGCTTTCTAATATGTTTCTAGGTGTTGCATAAAATGGCAAATTAGGTATATGGACACAGATGTAGCTGACCCATTCACTAAATACACAGTGCAATGTGGCTTGCAAAAAAGTAGATAATTATGCATGACTCAGCCTTGGGATCCTGTGTCATTTGTTCTAAGCAGAAATAGCATATTTCCTGTAGATTGGGTAGATTTTCATTCCCCTCCCCTTAATAAAGATCCCAAAACTGTCTAGATTTGGGACAGAATATATAAGTTGACAGAGAACTTGAAGGCACCTATACACATATACCAGCCTAAAATGTACTGTCCTGACTTACAAAGCAGATATATTCTGCTATTAGGAAGCAAAGTTCTTACAACATGGAGGCTGCCTAGAAATAGCTATTTCAGCTTCGTGCTTTGTCTAGAACCAGTCAGTCAGATTAATCACTCAGCAGCTTTCATTCAGTGTGGTACTTGAAAAATCAAGAACAAATGATCCCAATCAGATACCATCTCAGAAGAAATAGCCCAGACCAGTAAAAGAGAAAGTCATAGAATTCAAGTGGTGCTATATCAGGAAGCATTATTTGTGCACAGTTCCAGGTTTAACTATGACATAAGGTGTTAATTTTGTCTTATTTTTTGCTTTAAGGAAATGTATGTGCGCGCATAGGTAATTAAGCATATCTTTTATTTATATAAAAAGCAGCAGACATATTTACTATATAAAAACTGAACACCCCTCCCCACTTGGTCCCTACCGGGTCAGGGGCTAAGCAACAATATGAAGCTGTGAGTGGTACACCTTTGATACAGAATAAAGTAAGAGAAGTGAAAAGTGTCACCAGGACTTGGTAACCAGTAGTCTGACTACTTCTGATGGCCTACGGACCAAGCAGCGTGTGTGCCTCATCTCACCACTCATATCATGGGCCACTGATCTTGACTACAAGGTCATAATGTACAGCAGCGTTAGGATGTATGCGTGTGTGTATATCTGCCTTCACATCACCTGTCAAGTTATGGTGACCCCGTGAATTACACAGCGCATAGGATACTCTTCCATAAATTATGTATGATTTAAAAGCAGACAAAACTTCTTGACGAATTTGATCTGGATCTCAGAAACATCCATTTCATCCTGAACCACAAATTTATATTCCCAACCCAGAAGCTTGAGAAATTGCTGGGCAATTGAAGTCAGAACACCACAGAGTCTCTGATTTGCCTGTTTTTGAAACTGAGGTGCCATCTCTTTCAAGTACTTTGGATATGAAGGAATATTTCTGGATCCACAGATTTAAGGCCTTAACACTGCATGGTCTCAGCCTGGAAGATAATACATAATACCATCATCCACTTAAGGATGTTGACAGTAGTGTATTCTAAACTGCCACCTTGGATGCAGCTTACTTTTATATTGAATAACTGAAGAAGCCAGAAGTCAAAAGGTGGCCTAGGGTATTTAAAAAGTTCTGTTTGCTAATCACTCTGGTGTCCTCAGCTAATATTGTTCACAGTGCAAGCTGGATCTGTGATCGGCTAAGATGGGCTAGGAGAAGCTGGGATCACTGTTAGCTCATTAGCTTGGGTTCAGCTGTGCCTTTTGCTTGCTCAGTATTTTGTCCCCTTTGTCTTGTTATAAGAATAGTGTTTTGCTAATATGGATTGTAGCATTTTTTTTTTCTTTTGGAAAGGCAGGATACTGAATAGACTGAAACCTGGCATTATTAAATCTTCACAAGGAACAATTCAAAGACAGATTCTGACCTATAAAATTCTGAATTGCTTTCAACCTGTCCCCAGTTTCCATAAGCTTATTGAGGCACATAAGAACAATCAGTAGTGCTGTGCACTGTGATTTCAATAGCAAGGCTATTTCTGAGAGAGAAATTCCATATGGCTGCCACATAACTATTGTTATTTCTTCCCCTTAAGGTTAGCCAAAGCTTGAACCTTTATCTTTTCTGGCAGGAAAAGTCCAGGCTGACACTGGAATCTGGATTTAGCATACCTAGAACCAACTCATTGAAACCACACTTTTATGACTGAACTGTGGGGTGGGAATTGTGCAGCACTCCAGACTGTGGTGAAGTGCATGGCCATTTCCGCACTAGACTGTTATAGTGCTATTATTCCACTTTTAACATCCTATGGAATCCTGGGGTTTGCAATTTAGGAAGGGGCCTTTGAAGAAATGGTCCACGTCTCAGTGTTCCTACTCAGCATAGCCAGTGATGAGGAATGCTGGAAGATTAGCAATGCTGGGAGGACCACGTGATTCTCACCTCTGCTATTCTTGTTGTGTGCCTTCAAGTCATTTCTGACTTATAGAAACCCTATCACAGGGTTTTCTGGGGGCTGAGAGTGTGTGATGCTCCCAAGGTCACACAGTGAGTTTCCATGGCTGAGCAGGGAACTGAACCCTGGTTTCCAGGGTCATAGTCCAATGCTCAAACCACCACAACCACATTGGCTCCCATCTCTGCTGAAGACCCATGGAAATGATATATTTTAATGATTGTACTTCAAGTATGACAAAATCTGGATCCAGCCCTTTGAGACAAAAACAGTTGGTCTTTATCATCTCCCTCTTTGTTTTTCTTTATGTTTTTGCCTGTTTTGAAAAGGTTATCCTTTGAGAACTTGCAAAAAAAAGGTGGCATATACACTAAGGCCACTTCTGCACTAGACTGTTATAATGCTATTATTCCACTTTCAACATTCTATGGATTCCATTGGATGTTGAAAGTGGAATAATAGCACTATAACGGTCAAGAGCAGAAATGGCCTAGAATACGACGAAATAAAATAACCCATCCTGGGGCAGGAGAAACTCAACAGCACTGTGAGTCTTTTCATTCACCTTTAAGTGTGATGGCAATATCCTATGGACTCTGGAGATTTGCAATTTAGGGAGAAGGATTGCCATAAACAGGAGACCTGAAAGCATAAATACACACTGGAAATTTCTTCTGTAGGAGGCCTCCCTCCACAAGAAGATTTGAGGATTGATTTTATAAAGTTGGAATTCTCAGCCAGAGAACTCTAGTGCCTCATCAAACTACAGACTCCAGGACACCATTAGATGTTATAATGGTAGTTAAACTGGAACCATGGTGCTGTAATTGTGTTGTATGAAAGGACCATTTAAAATCCTTTATGGGAGATTCCAGGAGAACCAATTCATCTGGAGAGGGAAGGAAAAGGGAAGTTCTCGGAGTGGCTTGGGGTGGTTTCAAGGGCTACTAAAACAGCCTTGTGAGCTGCACACCCACTTCGCTTCATACTGTTGAGTTCAATTCTCACCCAAGAGAGTCAATCATCCTTCCTGTTTCTAACGTTCAGGCTGGGAATATGGTCACTTATGTAACCAAAACAAAACCAACTCAGAGATAGACATCTAACTTAGGAGAATATCAGTGTTTAATAAAATACAAACAATACTTGGTGTGTAGGGGGAAGCACAGGACTGAGGGAGTTCTCACTGTTTCTCCACAGAGTGAATGTTCTCCCCTGGTCACAGGCAGATGAAAATCTCCTGGGGGCTGAAGGGGAAAATGGGACAAAGTGTGGGAGTGGACTGGAGTGCCTGGAATCATACAGAAGAGGTACTACACATTGCAACTTTTTGTTGCAGTGCAGGTGCCACTCAAACTGTTTGCATTTCTCATAGGGTCCTCTTTGAAGCAAAATAACAACTAAGCAGTCTCCATCTGGCGCTTATCTTTTAACAGCCTTTTACTCCCTGCAGAGCCTGATCTTAGGTGCCATTTGCCCTTGTAAAACTGAACCTTGTGATTGTTGATTTGGTCAAGGAGACCTGGGATGCTTCTTATTTGATCAACTTGATGGCTCCACTTCAAAAAAAAGGAGAAGCAAACAAGCCTCAAGATCTTAATCTCAGTTCAAGAAGTCTTTTTGTTTAACCTCTCTGTTGCTATAAACTTCACTGCTGGCCTTCAGGATATCACTGCATGGATTAAACTCTCCTTTGTGTGGGCAAGGCAGGGCAGAAGAAGGGGGAACCAGCACTAGGCCTAGGCATTACTTAACTTTAAGACTTCTGCTGCCTCTGGGTCTAAATGCCTAAGCATTAACCATCTAGTCAAATATACTCATGACTCTGCTTAGTCACTAGCCTTTGTGGCTCTAAACTTGTTTAGTGCCACACTACTCTTGCTTGTTTTTGCTGCTGCAGACTCTTACCACCACCCCTTATGACTACAAACAACCCATATAAAGCAACATTACCCACAACTAGGGATGTAAATCCTTGACTGTTTTGTACTCGCATGTGGAGATGAATAATTACAGTGATTTTCTCCTTGCTGTGGGAGAAAATGAATGTTCCTCCACAGTATTCTCCCTGTATTCAAACATCCTGTAGTGTTGCGGCAGAGGAATTATTCTTCATAGAAAAACACATGTTTTTCGATGCAGAACTGTTTTCTGTGTGATTTTTGTGGCACGGGGAAACTCATATGTTTTTCTAAGCAGAATAATTTCTCTGCAACACTTTCAGACATTCAAACATGGAGAGAAAATGCACAAGATTCCTACTGGTCTGTTATTTTCCTGACTGTCGGAAACCCTGGTTTTTTGACCTGGGAATGAATAATAATGAATATTCTTTCCATCCCTACTCACAAGCAAAGAAAATGAAAATTCACAAGTTTTATCAAGAAACAGAGATGGAATCAAATGTGTTTGCCCAGAATATAAACTTTTGGGAAATGTGAGCGATAGCAGTGCATCAGTCAAGCAGAGTGATCAAACTGGCAAGACAAAAACTGAGCAATAACTAGTCCAATGAACCTGGTACAACGTATACTTAGTACATGCTTTTAATGACACAGCTAGATCATGTATTTTACTGGGAGGGGAACAGGATATAGGGATATACACACTGCAAACATATTAGTTTTCTAAATATGGATCTGCCATCAGAGTTAAAGTGGAGATCAGGAACAAGGAAGCTTTTGCTTTTCAGCACTTTTGTCCTACAACTCTCATCAGCTCTGCTCAGCATGGTCCATGGTAAGGGGTTTTGAGAACCGTAGTTCAAAACATCTGTTCAATAGACTACCCTGGAAAGTGGTAGAGATGCTTTCATTGGAAGTTTTTAAACAAAAATTGGACAAACATCAACCTCTCAGAGATGTTTTAGCTATGGAATCCTGCACTGGAAAGGAGTTGGATTACATAGAGCCATAGAGCTGGAAAAAACCACAATGGTCACCAAATCCAGCCATCTGACATGCAGGAATACACCATCAAAACACTCTCAACAGATGGCCATCCAGCCTCTGTTTAAAAACCTCCAGAGAAGGAGATCCCACCACACTCTCAAGCAGCACATTCCACTGGCAACCTCCTCTTACTGTGAGGAAGTTCTTCCTAATATTTAGATGGAATATCTTTTCCTAAAGTTTGAAGCCATTGTTCCATGTCCTAGTCTCTGGAGCAGCAGAAAACAGGCTTGCTGCATCCTCCATATGGCATCCCTTCAAATATTTAAACATAGCTATCATGTCATCTCTTAACCTATTCTTCTCCAGGCTAAACATACCCAGCTCCCTAAGGCAGCCCTCATAGGCCATGGTTTCCAGGCCTTCTACCATTCTGGTCACCCTTCCCTGGACACATTCCAGCTTGGCAATATCCTTCTTGAAATGTGGTGCCCAGAACTGGACATGGGATTCCAGGTGGGGTCTAACCAAAGCAGAACAGAGTGATACTATCTCTTCCCTTGACTAGACACTATATTCCAATTGATGCATCCTAGAATCACATCGGCTTGTTTAGCTGCTGCATCACACTGCTGACTCATGTTCAGCCAGTAGTCTAATAAAACTCCTAGGTTCCTTTCACATGTATTGTGGTCAAGCCAGGTGTCACCCATCCTGTATCATGGCATTTCATTTTTTCTGCCCAAGCATAGAGCCTTACACTTCTCCCTGTTGAAATTCATTATTTATCAAAATATTATCAAATTATATCAAAATGATCAAAATTTTGGCTCAGCTCTCTAAGCTGTTAAGGTCATTTTGAATTCTGATCCTGTCTTTTGAGGTGTTAGCTACCCCTCCTAATCAGGTATCATCTGCAAATTTGATAAGAAAGCTATCTATTCCTTCATTCAAATCATCGATAAAGATGTTGAAAAAGAGGAGCCATTGGGGAACTTTGTCGAACGCCTTACTGGAGTCAAGAAATGCTACATCCACAGTGTTCCCTTAATCTATCAAGCTTGTAACTCTATCATAAAAAGAGATCAGATTAGTCTGGCATGACCTGTTTTTGAGAAACCCATCTTGATTTTTAGTAATCACTGCAGTCCTTTCTAAGTGCTTACAGGCTGTTTGTCTGACAATCTGCTCTAGAATGTTTCCTGATATTGATGTTGGCCTGACTAGACAGTAATTGTTTGGGTCCTTTTCCCCGCCTTCCCCCCCTCTTTTTGAAGATGGGGACAATATCTGTCCTGACTGCTAAGATCCTCTGTGTCTATATCCTTTTTGAGTGGGCAGTCAACCAGTTTTAAAACTTGAGCTTTGAGGGAGCAGGGCTTAATGCTAAAATTAATTTAACAAAGAGCTTTGTGTCACCTTAAGGGCTACCACACTTTCATCAGAAGCATGGAGTACTGCTTTGGCTAGAAGATCATTATATACATGCTTGGGTGGGAGGGATTTAATCAGCAAGGTGAGAGGGAACGGAACTGTAAAAGGTACATATATTGATCATTACCTACAACAAACAATTGGGCAGTGACATCTTATATTGACGAGGTGATGAACTCATGTGATTTGATAAAAATCCTTTGTTCTTCTTCAAGCCATAGGAGATAAGAGCTGAACCTCTTGATGAATCTGTCTTTTGTTTAAAAAGATCCATCTTGAGGTCACTGAGAGATAACTTAGAAGACATAAGTATTTCCCCACTGATTTGTACGTACTGCCATTTCCGATGCCAGATTTGCATCCGTTTTAATAGTGGAAGTGGCTGAAAATGATTCATTAAACTAATGGTTAATTTGGCGTATTTTATAATTTATGCCTGCCTACTCCTAAGGAAGCACCAAGTAAACTCAATGCAACCTATTCCCAAGTAGTTATATGTAGGATTGCCTGACCTTGGAAAGTGACCTTGGAAAAGTGACCACAACTTGCAGAATTCCCCAGACATCATAGGCAGTGGCTACACTGGTTGGGGAATTCTGTGAGTTGTAATCCAAAATATAACTTTTCCAAGCTTTGTAATGGCCGTTAAAATATGTAGTGAGGAACCACTGGAGGTTAGGCAGTGGCTTATAACCAGAATACTGTGGATGTCTCCCATACATTGTCTGAAGAAGAAAATTTACATTCTTCCTGTCTTTTTGAAATAAAAAGAGGTATGGAACATCTGTTGGGCTGTCTGTCTCCTTTTCTAAAGGCAGGACCATCCATCAAGCAATCTGCATGTGTTTCGTGCCTATCCAAAGAAGACACGCTCCAGGAAAAAAGGCCATAAAGCAAAAATAGCACCAAACAACACAAGTCAGAGAAGCCAAACACACTATAAGGTAGCAATGAAGAACTGCGTTGGTCCCAGGGACCAAACCATCTGCTGGAACCCATTCGGGGGCAATATATAATACTGGTGGTGGCTGCACCCCAAACTTCTCCACCTTTCTTTGATAGCCTGAAGCCTATCTTTCCTTTGTGACCTGCTTCACTTTGCTCTGCCTACAAAGGCACAAATCTGTATGCCTCTCCCTGTCTGAAAAAGAGATTTGGCTCACCCAAATGAATGAATGAGGAATTTGGTCAGTAGTTGAAGAAAGGCTCCTCTGGACCAAACACAAATTAGCAGGCAAAGAAAATTCAGGTTCCAGTTTGATTCCCAAGTCAACATTGCTCCTCCCAACTGAAGAAAACAGAGTGCCAGTGCCCCACATTCATGGAGCCTCAGGGAGAAAGAACTCCGTGGGCCTTTCTGCACTACACTGTTACAGTGCTATTATTCCACTTTCAACATCCTGTGGAATTCTGGGGTTTGTGGTTTACTGAGGCCAAAGAGCTCTCTGGCTGAGAATTCTAAATGCCCCTCCCTAAAGTGCTATTATTCCACCTTCAAGATCCTCAAAGGCCCCTCCCTAAACTGCAAACCCCAGGATTCCATAGGATGTTGAAAGGCGAATAACAGCACTATAACAGTGTAGTGTGGAAAGGCTCTAAGAGACCAGAATGAAGTTCATTCCCTCATTCTCTGAATGAGGGGAGGAGATGTAAAAATGACTGAGCCTGCGGGCCAGGGTTCACTTTTTTTACCCATCCCCTCTCTCTCATACTCTGCAACCCTTCCACACTGCCCTCCCCCTTTCCTTTCCTGACATGTCTTAGGCCATTTCTGCACTAGGGTGTTATAGTGTGATGATTCCACTTTCAACCTCCTATGGTTGGGGTTTGCAGTTTCGGGAGGGGCCAGCTGGCCCCTCCCGAAACTGCAAACCCCAGGATTCCATAGCAGGTTGAAAGTGGAATCATCGCGCTATAACAGACTCATGCGGAAATGACCCCAGACTGTAAGTCTTAGGGCAGGGAACTGTTTTGTTGTTCTTTAACTTGTAAGTACCAGGCTCAGTGCTGGTGCTGTATAAAAAAAATGATGATGATATTACTACTACTGTGACGACGACGACAACTACTACACAGATAAAAATTGGAACATGTGTTGCCAAGCAACATCAGAGTGTGGTCAGGATGTCAAAAGTTATTAATGAGGAAGACCAGGTAAGCTAGAAGAGCTACAGCAGTTTGCTTTGGCCTGAGCCTGCAAAGAATGGTAAGATTCCAGTCCTTCCTCTCCCGTCTCCCCTGCTCAGTTAAGTGAGGGCAATCTCCTTTTGCAGTTTGTAATAACCAAACTAAGCTGAAGTCAAAGGGGAAAAGTGAGAGAACAAAAGAGAAACTGGGACATTTTTAAAAAACTCAAAAAATGGAAGGACAGAGATTCGTCAGTACTCTCCCTGACAAATCTGGATGGTTAGAGGGTATGTTCCTTTCTGAGGGAGTAGAGCTTTGGGGAGGAGAAGGGGCCTTGCCTGAAGCCCTACAGCAGGTGTGGAAGGCTAGCAAGATTGCATTAACCCAGCAGAACACCTCCTCACCCTGCAAAAAATTAAAAAGAATTTGCCTTCAAATGTCCCCAAACATCGCACGTTCATGGATAGCTGGGCCGGACCCGCCATCCATCTCGGGAGCAGAGCACGGCCGGAAGGGGACTGCCTCTCGCCCGTAGCGCAATCTTCTAGGGGACATTGTGGGCTTTTTTACTGTCTCCCCCCCCCCCCAGCCATTTTAGGCCCAAGAGACACTTTTTGAAACAGGAACTGAACAGGAAGTAATTCTGACTCTTGTTAAAAAAAGAATCAAACTTACTTCCTGTTCAGTTCCTGTTTCAAAAAAGATTCTTGTAATGTGGAGATGAGAGCGGGGAGATCTCTTAGGGATCTGTTCTGAGGCTGCTACTTTCTAACTTATTCATAAATGACTTGGAGATAGTGGAGTTAGTTCCTGATGACCCAAATCTTTTAGGTTGTGAGAACACAATGGATTTTGGAGAGCTCTAAAAGGCTCTTTCCAAAAAAAGTTAAATGGGCATACAAACAGAATTCACACAAATGGGTATGTTTAGCTTGTAGAAGAGAAGATTTGGGGTGTGATATCACAATCATCTTTAAATATCTCAGGGGATTTCTTATAGACGACGGAGAGAGCTTTTCTGCTGCTCCAGAGATCAAAATGTGAACGTGCAGAGATCAAAACGCAAGAAAAAAATTCCACCTAAGTTTTCGGAAGAACATCTTTACTGTGAGAGGTGTTGGACAGCAGAACAGATTTCTTTGGACAGTGGTGGACCCCCCTTCTTTGGAGATTGGATTGCTGTACCTCAGGAATGCTTTAGTGGTATATTCCTGCATAGCAGGGGTTAGACTTGTGGTGTCTTCCAGCTCTGATTCTATGGCTAAGCAGCAGCTTGAATCAAGATTTCAGACACTTCTGTATACTGCCACTTCTGTCTATTCACTGCATCATACTTCTGATCCAAATATATATAACAAGCCACAGTCACAATGTCTGGTTTACGAGAGGCACTCCCTACATTACCTTGCAAGGTGTGTGGTTATTCAATGTTGTTGTTGTTGGTTTTAAATGCCTGTGTAGTCTGTATAATTGGATAAACCCACAGGCTTCCTAGAAGAACCCTGACAGACTGAATCAACACCTCCTTGGGCATGTCTTATTCATAAGCAGAGGCAATTAGAATAATTGTCTACGTTTCTCAGGTAATGCAAGGAGAATCTAGACAATGACAATGTCAACAGCAACCTGCATTTTTATCCCATCTTCAGTTAATAATATCATTAAAAAGAATTAAAAGTAGCAAAACATTAAAATAATTAAAATAATCACAGTATCACCAAGCTGTAGGAGATGAGCTGTTTTTCACCATATACACGCACAGTGACGGTATGTAAGTGACTGAAAACTGAGCACGTGTGTGCATTTGGTGGGACAACATAATTGTCCCAGGATAACTTCAAAGACTCATTTTTAACGGGTACACTTTTAATATGAGAACAGCGGAAGGAGCAGGTGAGCAACAGACATGCGAAGTACTTAAAGAAGCAGAACTATACCAGATGGAAAACCTGAGTTTCTACTACCAATGTTGATGGAGAGATCCTGAAAAACACTAAAGAATGTCTCACACTATGTGTTTGTGCTGTCTTTCACACTCATTCTCTTTCTTCCACAGGAAGTAAAAGTGACTTCTCTGTGATGCAATCTTATGGTGCTAGAGTAGCTAATCCCCTTCCCCCACCTTGACTTTCTGGCTGCCTTTTTTAAAAAAAAAGATCTCTCAAGATGCGGTTGTATATCACAGCTTGCCTAAGACATTTTGCTGCTTGAAAGGCAGCAGGAAATCCTGTCACAGGAGCTAACACAAGCCTTGTTATTTTGACACCTGAGTAGGTACTTCCACAAGCCTCTCTCCTCTTTCTAGGGGAAAAAGTAAATAAAACAAGAATTTGCTGTCTTTTCTTGTTCCTTCTTTTGTTATTTTAGGGACAAACTAAATTAATCATTTACCACATTTTTGGAAGAGGTGCTCTCTCAAGTCATTAAAACACCTGCTTATCAGAAGACGTGATTTTCTTCACCTACATGTCTTGAATTTAGCATGCTGTGTTTTGTGATTGGACACTGCAAAGTAAACATGGGTTTAATTTGGCATCTGAAACACTGAGACATGCAAAGAATACAGTACAACATCTGATATACTGAGACATCTAAAGAATACCAATTCACTTTAGCACCTACTTTGACTTTTACAGAATAAGTATTTGTGGGAGAAGGAATACTGATAACTCTCTGCTTCCCTCAAAAATATTGGACAGAGAGATAAGCTGTTATCTTGCTGATTGTCCCAAAGGTGCCCAAGGGTTTGTTTTGTTTTGTTTTGGTTTTGGATATTTCAACGTCTCGGACAGTTTTTCCTGTGCCAAGTATGAACACTCAGAGAAGCCCCTCAATTTTGATAGTTGTGTAATACACATGAAATTCACCATCGTTTCTCTATGCCAGAGAGCTGTTTCTTTTGCAGCTGAATTTCTATAATGTAAAAAAGAGAAAGGAAAATCTCAGTGAAGCAAAAATGCTGTAAACTCAGGACTCCCAGGACTATAAAGGTGGACATGAATTTTACATAAACTACCATTTCTGGGTCTGTTGCATTCATCATTGTTGCATGTAGTATGACCTACTTCCACAGATCAGATCAAGGAAGACTTCCTATTGTTCTCCCCCCACCTCACTGCAAAAGAACCTTAAATGCCAGGCACCTACTGCTAAATAAAATAACCAACAGAATAAGAATTAAGATTAAGATTGCAGTCCTAAAAATGATTACTTGGATGTAAATATTTTTAAAATCAACACAATTCAGTTCTGACTAAACATATTTAGGATTGAAAATAAGGAGATGGTTATATTTAGCAGGCTAAGAGAAATGGAATTTACTTCCTTGGCATCTATTCTACCTGATCTTTACCTGCCTAGATGTCTATTTCTGGTACAACTATTTTTGCCAAGAAATGAAGTGACAAAGTATGCTGAAAAAAAAAAGTTAAAATGAGAAGTCACCCAAAAATGGGCAGGCAGGGAGAAAAGGAGAGAAAACAACAATGAACTCTATAAATGCATGTTCGTTCATCCACAGCAGGGCTTCAGACGTTGTTGGAGTACAGCCTATGATGCCTCACCATTGCTAAGGAGTTGCAGTCCAACATCTGGATGACCCACAAATTGCTTAACTAGCAGCTTGATCTCTTCTCTTCCAAGTGTACCATGAATGATTATGCTACACCTGCAATTGTCCTTGGGATTTATGGTCATCTCTCCTGCCTTTAGAGCATTCTGCCACTATGCTGTTTACTCGAGCATATAGTGAAGGCCAAAAGAGAGTTGGCAACAGTCACCACAAAGCCATCAACATGAGCAGAAACAAAAGAACCTGGGACCACAATTTCTGGAAATATCAAGCAGGCAGTGAAAGGGAAACTTGCCTATTTGTGGCTCAAGAGGGGAGGGATAGTGAATTGACAACCGCATTTTATTTAACAAATCAGTGCCAGTTCAGATGTCAGTACCCCATCTGTGCAATCTGGCACTGAAATACATGTACACATCTTACCATTTTGAAAAATCTACCTAGCAACAACATGCAGCAACATATAGCAAATCATAGGATGGGATGGGAGATATATCAGCCAATCATGAAACAGGAGTTATTAAGACCTAATGGAAAATTACCAAATAAGCACCACATAAAAGCTGTCCATGTTGAACCTTTTCATTCAGTTTGTTACTGTTTTTAGGAGAAAATGCCAGTTAGTCAATGATAAAGTCAGAATGCTCCAGTAATGCTTGATTTGCTTTTCCCTGAGATTCTTATGAGTTTAATAATTCTGCAGCATCTAAATTTGATTCAGAATACTTTTCCCTTAGCATGGCTCCATCTTATTTTGGCCTTACAGTCAACCTTTGACCTTTCCCTTCAGCTTGTGAGCAGACACAGGTGAAGCCAAGGTGCAAGCAGAGACTAGGAAAAAAGGCAGAATGTCAGAAGGATTGACTGAGAAGAAAAAAAGCATCATTCATGAATGATGAATGAAATAAACCTAAAGAAAATGCCAGCAATATCTTGGAGAATTTACTGTAGAACTGATTCTGGGGAAAGTTTTAGGAAGCCAGGGGACATATCCCCATACTCTTCACAACTTCAAGGCAGAGGGAGAGAGGTGTGAAAGGCTGGTGGCTGATTTTAGTCTCAATTGTGTCTCTACGCTTGAAAGCAGACATTCTGGAATAGCACTGAGGCTTACATAAGGGCTTTTGTACTGCAGTTCCTTCCAGGCAGAAAGCACTGCTTCGAAAGAAAGCTTTGACCACAGTGTGCAGGTTCTTCTCCCAACTCACCTGGAACCCAAAGATCTGCAGAAGATGGAGAGAGCAGGGTTGTCTCACAAGGAAATGGGAACTTAAAGGAGGCTGGCTTTACTGTCCTGAATATCTCCACAGCACAGCTGTGTGTCTGTTCTAGGTGTTGGTGTCAAGCCAAGTTTTGGTTCTTGGGAAGAAATGGAGGAAACCGGCAGCAAATGTTAATGTGTGAGGGGCTTAGGGAAGAAAGAAGGAGGAATAGCTCAGTGGTACAGCTTATACTTTGTCTGCAAATATCCTAGGTTCAATCCTCACCTTTTGTAAGGGGAAGGAGAGGAAACCCATCTGGATCTCTACAATCCTGCTGCCAAATAGTGTAAGTCATTGTTCTTGAGTTTCAGAAAACTGACTTGGTAAAGATAATTTCTTATAGTCTTCTTAGATGAAAGTCTTGCAGAAAAACAACCCAGAAGCATTTTGAAAAAAATCACCCTGTTTCTTACCCCCACTTACACTAACACACTAAAAATAACTTGTATCCTGGACAGAGTGAGGCGAGGCAGCCCAGTAATTTATGATCCTGCACAGCCAGTACCCCCTTCTATCCCCCCCCATGGATTATTTAAAACGTTACACCTACCTACATTAGGGAAACCAAAAATAGAAATCCCATCCTCCACTCCTTAGTACACAAGTGGAAGAGTAGTTAATACATAAAGGAAATGGACTAGTCTGCTGCATAAGGCCCTGCTTTTTAATGCTGCTTACTTTTATATTTCTGATTTTCAAATGCCTGAAGCTGTCTGAAACTCGCCTGTGGCTGGTGAGATTTTATTGCAGTAAAAGGCGAAGCTACTGCGAGTGACACAGATGGTGCGCTTACCTCCCCCATTCTTATGAATGAAAGACCGTAAATGAGTCTGACTGCGGGCTTAGCAATTGCATCCTACTTAGGAAGAACTCTTGCGTTGGTAAAATACTCCGATCGGTTCAATAAAAGCTTGATTTTTGCCTCCCCACAGGAATGGGATGCTTCCCCCCGCAAGACCATAGCCATGCATTCAAGAAAACAGGAGGGGGGGCCGAATTATACCCGAACTTGGACTGACTGGCTGAGATCCGGGTTAGGTAACAACAGACATCAGCCGCAAACTGCGCTCGTGCCTGAAGATGATGCCATCGCCTCTCCGCCAATGGGAAAGCGCCGCCGCTCGGCCCTCTCTTCAGAGCCGCCGCTTCGCCACAGGCCGCGCGCAAGAAAAGCCATTCATGATTTTGGTGACGTCATCGGAGGGCGAAGGCGGGCCCCGAGGGCCGGGGCACGCCCCCTTCGCCTATAAAAGCAGCTTCGCAAGCGCCTTGTGCGGCTTAGCGTGGTGGGAGTGGGGTGCCGTGGTGGTGGTGGTGCCGCCGAGCAGCTTTCGAAAACAAGGCTTTCCCTCTCGAAGTCCGAACGGGTGCTCCCCCGTTTCTTGGGTCTGTTTAGTTCACCAAGCGGGCACCCTTTCCGTGGGAAGGTTGCTCCAGCCTCTTTCCCCCCTCGCCCGCCTTGCGGTCGGCTACAGAAGGACGTTGGGTCAGCCTCTTTTGTTCGGACTTCATGTCTGTTTTTTTCCCCATTCACTGGTAAGTACACGGGCGGCCGCTGGCTCGTGCCTTTTTACGCGCGCGGGGATTTGCATTGGGGCCAGGCTAGAGCTTATTGAACTCATTGCAAGGGGAGATTTTTGGCAAGCTAGGAGATCTCTTTCCAAACTTGGAGGCACGTCGACGGTCGTGTGCGGGCCGCCGGGGGGGCGGGTAGCAAGGCGAGGAACAAAGGGAGCGAGGGGCGAGGAAGGAAAGGCTGGATTCCTGGCTAGTCCGAAAGACGGGATCCTTTCGGCTGCGTTATGTTTTGGCCACCGTCCCTCCCCGCCCTCCAAAAGGATCCCTCTGCCATGCAGCCAACGTAGTTCGTTAGCAGTTCCAAGGAAGGTGTGTAAATGATCGCGAAGAATTGCGTCTAGGAACGCAGGAAGCTGCCTTGCTCTGTCTTAAGCCACGGGCTCATCTAGTCCCGGACTGCCAATTTAGCAACGGGGATGCGTCTGGGTAGGACTTGGATGGACCAGCATCAAGGAAGCCTTCGATGCCTGCTTGGAAAACCTGAAAGGCTTCTTTGATGCTTGTCCATCTAGGTCCTAACGAGCCCCCCCCCCAGCTAAGCTACCAGGATCAGAGGGGTTGTTTTGCTGGATGGACTTGGGGATGCGGGAGGCTTGGAGACTTGCCTCCACCGTCCCCGCACGCTCTGTCCGCCAGAAAGGTCGCCTATGCAGCGGTTGCCCTTTCGGCGTCCGTCCTCCCCTTCACCCCGGCCGGAGGGGAACCAGCCCGAGCGGATCGGGGCTTACGGCTGCAACGGGAGCTGGCGACGGGCGGCTGCACACCGAGGCTGCAGCCGATGCCCTCCTATTTGCAGATGAGTGTGTGCGTCTGCGGGAGGAGGGAGCTCTTTGGTTGGCGCTGCGCTCCCGTCCGTTTCCAGAGGCGATCTTGAGAGTGGCTGTTTTTCCATCGAGCGCTTTTGTATTCCCATCGCTAGAGTATACTTGAGATTTCTTTCCTCCAGGGGCCTGATGCCTGAAGAAGGAAACTGTAAATCACCCCCCCGCTTTTTTTTGCAAAGAGTTGTTAACCAGGGTTGATGATCTGCAACCTGGAAAGTTCTCCCCCACCAACCTTCCCTCCCTCCCCTCTCCGCGGTTTCCTGAGGAGATCGTACAGAAGGGACGGGTTTGCAGCAACCCAGGGGAAACTTAATCGCTCTCGGAAGTCTGCTGCTGACCAGCTGCTTCGTTTCAGGCCAGCGACAATAGGCCCCAGTGATCCGGGCTGCCGACACGGGGCGGGGGGCCTCAACTGCTGTTTCTGCCACTCTTTTTCTCCCGAGGAAGTCACAGCCTTTGTCAAAGTCGGCCAGGGGGAGGGAGGGTGGGTAAAGTCTGGAAGAGCCAAGCCGCTTTTGTCTGTGGCAGCTTCTTAAAAAGCCATTTCCGCACTTGCCTGTTATAGTGCTATTATTCCACTTTCAACATCTTATGGTATCCTGGGGTTTGTAGTTTACTGTGGCCAAAGAACTCTCTGGCTGAGAATTCTAAATGCCCCTCCCTAAATGGCAAACCCCAGGTTTCCAAAGGGTGTTGAAAGTGGAATAATAGCACTATAACCTCTGAGGCATGGTGCCCTTCTCCTAGAGGTGGGATTCGTGGCTTCCTAGAGGGTTTTCCAAAACTGGGCTCTGAGCCTGGAAAAGGGGTCTGCAGGGCAGAATCACTAAGGCTCTGAAAAAGTCTTTAAGTCAGAAATCACTAGTGACCTATGGCAACCTATCATGTTTTTTTTTCTTTTTCCTGGTAAGACTCGTTCAGAGGAGGTTTGCCATTGTCTTGTTCTTAGGCTGAGAGAGTGTGGCTTTCCCCCTTGGTTTCCATGGCCAATCAATGATTTTAACCTCTGGTCTCCCAGAAATCTAGTCCAACACTCAAACCACTGTACTGCACTGACCGCTAAGATCTTCTCTATCTGCATCCTTTTTGGATGGGCAGTTGACTAGTTTTAAAACTTCAGCTTTGAGGGAGCCGTGCTTCATTTTGGGTTAGGACCGGGTGTCCCTCCTCTCTTTGCTTGTTGTACCCTGCTGCTCAGTTCAGTCCGGTTTCTGAACTACTTAGCCAAGGAGCATCATGTCTTGAAAGCTCTGCAGTCATCTTCCTGGGATGTGTTTTTAAGAAGGCTGGCCAGGCACCTTTAAGAATGTTTTAGGTATCTCTTGCCTTCCAGCAAAGATGGATTGAACAAGGCAGTGTGTGTTAAGGTCTGGTGCATACATATACTTGGAATACTAGATGCTTTCCTAACAGGTGTTGATAGTAGTATAAATATTCCTTATTGCCAGGTATGGGGGAAAAAGTCATGTCTTTGCAGAGCCTATAAGAAAAGGTGGAGCAGCCTCAGACAAACTGAGAGCAGAAAGAATAGCAGCCAAACAAATTCTGTTCTCTAGACCTGTAAACTGAACTTGAGTTAACAAGTGTCAAGATCCTTGGCAAGTGTTAACTTCTGTGTCTCTGCTGTGTTTTTGTCTACAAGCCATGTTTTTACTTGGCAGGGCACTTTGATGGTTCATAATCAACCCCTCTTGCCAGATTTCACAGTTTGAGTTGTTCACTGTCCAGTTGTTAGTTCTTGGGACAAAGCTGCCATCCTGTGTGTGTTGAGTTATCTGCCGGCTTAGAGCAACCCCATGAATTACATAGGGTTTTCTAAGGCAAGGAGTACTCAGAAGTGGTTTGCTAGTTCCTTCCTCTGAAATATAGCCTACAGCTCCTGGTGTTTGGTGGTGGTCTCTCATCCAGAGAGCCAGCATGGTGTAGTGATTTGAATGTTAGAAGGTTCAGTTCCCTGCTCAGCCATGGAAACTCACTGAAGCACATTCTCTCAGCCTCAGAAAACCCTGTGATGGATTCACCTTACGGTTGCCATAAGTTGGAACAACAACAACCATCCAAACTAGGGTTTGACCGTGCTTTGCTTTCAGGTTCAGACAGGTGCCTTCAGGGTATTTAGGCCTCCACTGCTTGCAAGTATTCAGCCAGCAAAATGTTCATTAAGAACTAATTCTGTTTCTGTTCCCTTCTGGGTGAATTCGAAAGAGAAGGAAGCTGTTTACTTACAATCTCTCCCTCCTAGTGTTCTTGCAAACCAACTCACACAAGAATTTTGTGACTTCTTTCCCATTATTTTGCTTAATGACTTCTAAGAGGTCTAGCAGGAAGAGATGGTCCAAAACTTCTTACTGTCCAAGGTAGAGGACAGTTCACCACCACCACCAGAGTGTTGATGCAATCTTGACAGCTTTACAGGGTGTGGGTACTTCAACTTGGTGCCTTCTCTTACCCTCTGAGGCAGATGGTTCACTTTGTCTAAGGATAGGGCCCAGTGAAGAACTCTAAACAACAGGTTACTCTTCATCATAAACATATTTTATGGAGCAAAATCCAATCTCCCTTCATTATCTTACAGTCATTCTGAAGATAACCTAATGGAGCAAACATAGGATTTGGAGTGGCAGAGGGACCAAAGCAGTCACCCCCCCCCCAGATATTCTGAGGATGTATGGAAGTTAGGAGCGAGGGGGAATTAATCTGTCAATATACTGAACCTGTCTAGTTCTAAAGTGTGCCATGTTAGGCTGATCCTGCTTAATGTTGGTCTCTGCGCACAAAACTAGGTTGATGCAGCAAATAGGTTTATTTAGGGGCAGCAAGGCTATTTTTATACCTTCTTACTCTGGTCTGGTCAACAGAGTGGATGCTCTTTGAGCAAGGATCTGTTATTTTTAGATAGTTCTCACCACTCAGGTGCCATGTATGTTTATAGCTTGATTATAACGCAGCTTGTTTTTGTTGAGTGCATGAGTAATCCCCTACATGATGTAGTTTATTTTTTCCCCCTTAAAAGTCCCTGGCAAAGCTTAACCTTGAGATTTGGTCTCTCTAGTTCATGAAATATCAGTGGATAAGCACAGTGACAGACAGGTCAGCAAACTCAGATGAGACCCACGGTGGTATAGTGGTTAGTGTTCATCTGGAATTTGGGAAATGAGAAGAGTGGATGCAAGCAACTTTCAGAAGTGCAGTGTCTGGAAATTGAAATGATATTAACATATGCTGAAATACAGAAGTTACAGGATATGTATGCAAAACTGCTTTTGCTTTCACAGTTGATTATTATGGAAACAATGAGTGTGAGAGTGAAATCTTTTACTTGTAGCAGTGAAATCTCTTCAACAGAAGTTACAGAATAAGCTGGGAGCCCCTCCAACCAGAAAAAAAGAGAGAGAGTCTCGCTTCAAAAAGAAGGGAAATAAAATTTATTCAGTAAGTGAGAACTTAGAGAAGTCACATGGTCAGTGGCTATGCTAGCTGGAGGAGTTGCAGTCTTACCAAGTACCTTTTCCAGCCCTTGATTTAAATGCAGTTACCGCAGAAGATTCTTTAGACCAGTGGTTCTCAACCTGTGGGTCCCCAGATGTTTGTGGACTTCAGCTCCCAGAAGCCCCAGCCACTATGGTCAATGCTCAGGGTTTCTGGGAGCTGAAGTCCACGAACATCTGGGGACCCACAGGTTGAGAACCACTACTTTAGACTAACCTCTCTGGAGGAGGTGCACCTCTCTCTCCTTCCTCATCATAGGCCAAGCTGAGGAGGTATTCCTTCCACCACCTCCAGAGGGCAGCAGGTTGGGGAAATGCTGCATTAAGATTCATTGCCGCTTGATAGAAAGAATGGCCTTGTAAACCATCCTAAGCACAGAGAGGTTGACCTTTGGCCTTCTCTATTGCTGTGATTTCCAAATGGCTTAGAGTATTTTATTGTTGTTTGTGTTGCTGTTCTAAGTCAACTGCAACTTAGTTTTCTTGGCAAGATTTGTTCAGAGGAGGTTTCGTACTGCCTTCTTCTGCGGACTGAGAGAGTGGGACTGAGAACCCAAGGCCACCCTATAGGTTTCCATGCTTGAGTGGTGATTCCAGTCCAGTGTACCAGTTCATCACTGAAAGCACCATGCTGTCTGTCTACCTGCTTAAAATAACAGCAGTGAGGCCTTGTCAGAAGCAGAAAAATGTAGCACTTGGATAACCTGTAGACCGCAAACTGATTCTCTGGCCTCAAGCCATATTTCTGAGACTGCCGTTCTTCTGGCTGAAAAAAGGAAGGATAAATTGCTTTTCCAAAGAATGACTGGGAGTGTCAGATCAACTTTGAAAAAAGATGCAGCCCCCCACACACACACACACTTTGTAACATTTTAAAATTCACCTCAAAACAGAGGTGAACTTCTGGCCACATCCCATCTTTTTGTGTGTGGCTTCTGGAAGGTCCTGGCACAGAAAACTGGTCTCCCAAATATAGTTGCCCACCTCTTCTCTAAAGGTGTAAGATATGAGATCACAGTACTCTGATCAGTAACTAACTGTGTCTTGCAGCATGACAACAGCATGAAGTTCTGCTTGTTAATAACACTTTTAAGATTGCTTGCTGATGGGACCAGTTGAATGGGACTGCTGACATATCAGTCACTCTCTGCCTGTTTTTCCAGCCCTGATTATTTGAGATCAGCTGACATGACTGAGGTGATGAGTGCTCCATCTATGGATGAGATTGGTTTAAGCCCCCGCAAAGATGGCCTCTCCTATCAGGTAAGCTTGCTGTACATAATAGAACACGGACAGTTGGTTGGGATTTGGTGATAACCGTTTCAACCAACTGGCTTCCTATCTGCTTCTTAATATTTTAAATCTGCCAGAAGAGATTGGAGTGCTTCCTTGAAAAAGAAGCTAAGCTAGCTGCCTGATCCTTTATATGATTACTTGGGAGTAAGGCCCATGGGACCAGAATGAGACTTATCCCAAGTGAAACTGTAGTGAATTAATAGGGGCATGTGTTTTACTGGGTGACATACTAGACAAACTCAGGGAAAATACATGTATCAGTGGCTAGCATTCATGATAATTTAATATTAATTTCCAATCATGGAGACAGTGGGCTTCTGTATAGCAGTTGCTGGGGAGCATGTGCAGAAGAGCACCGTTGTGTTCAGGTCCTGCTGTGGGGCTAAACATCTGGTTGACCACTGTGCCTACAAGTATCTAGGTAGTCTTTTGGTCTGATGCTGCAGGACTGTTATGAACTTACAGTGGGCCCTTGGTATCTGCTAGGGTTTGTTTCCAGGACCACCACCCCCATGTAGATATCAACATTTGTGGATGCTCAAGTCCTGTTGTGTACAGTAACATAGTAATATGGCATCCCTTATATAAAATGGCAAAACTAAAGTTTTGGACTTTTAAAAAATATTTTCAAGCCATGGTTGGTTGAATCCGCAGATATGGAGGGCCAACTGTATTTCTGAACAAACATATTTAGGGTTACACTCTGCAGTTAGTTGTATTTATCATCACTTTGTGATTAAAGCAGATGGGTGCTTTATTTGGAGTCAGCTGGCTGCTTATATCTGTTCATTCTTGAAGTGGCTGATAATGCTGTATTCAAGCAGAAAAAAGGGAAGCTCTTCTATGTTCAGTTCTGTGGTTCTTCTTCCCCTCCAGTTGACAACAGAAAATTTATTTTAACCTAACTGTAGCTTGAATGGCTTGCTACTTAAGGCCGATTTTGCCATAATCATTTCCTACTTTGCAAGATCATAGAATCATAGAGCTAAGATGGACAGATGAGTCATCTCCTCAAACCCCTTGCAGTGAAGGAATACCCACAACCAGCTCTAATAGTCAAGAAATTGTTCCTAATATTTAAGTCAACCTCTTTTCTTGTAATTCAAAACCACTGTTTCATATTGTAGCCTCTGGAGCAGCATATTTGGAAAGATTCTCCAAGAAAGAATGCAAGTGACAAACATTGAATCAGAGCTAAAAAAACCCATATGTGTGTTCTGTTCTGAACTTAGGTTTTGAGATCCAGATTGTTTTAAACATGGAAGCATTTTAGAGTAATTAACTCTTTCAGGCATTTAAATCATTCCCTCTTGGAACTCACACTCCACTGTCCTTGAACACACTCAGCCATCACCACAAGAAACACATGATATTGTGAAGTCATGATATGACCTTGTAACCGTGCACTTCTGGTTTCTTAAGAGAGATCTGGGAATGTTAAGATGTCCCGTTTATGTTCTTTTTAACCTATCAAACCACATGTTTAAAGTTTAAGCCATCAAACTAGATGTTTCATTTTATCAGTAACAAATGACAAATTGCTGGGGAAGCAAATGATCCAAATAAAAAGTGTTACGTAGTTTCAATGAGTTAACACACAACTAAGCTTCTCAATGACTTAACAGAGCAAAAATGAATTTGGAAGTTCCAGAGTACTTGGAAGTTCTTGCTTCAGTCACATTGGTGCTGTGACAGCACTCCCTTTTAACATATTTTTAAGTTTTTAAAACCAGGAGCAATGCTTATTCTCAATTGTTTGTGTCGTTGAGACTCAAACACACTGGCTACTAATAAATTGTAGTGTAAGAAATGAGTTGTGCTAATCACATGTTAGCACTTGCAAGACCAGTGTTTCTCAAACATGGTTCCCCAGGTATTGTTGGAACCTCTTACCATTGGCCATACTGTCTCAGGATGAGGAATGTACATTAGAACATTGTCTCCCTTTTCTGGCATCCTTGTGATCTTAACATAAAGGTGAACTTGAGCACTTGATAAGGATTTCCTGTCAGCTGGACATGAAAGAAGAGCTGAAGGTCCAGATGTGAGCAAACTGCCCCATGGATGATGTTAAAATGGCATGAGCTTTACAATGCCTGGTGGGACAATTTGCCTAGTATCCATCTTGAACAGAAGAGGGCAGAGTATAGGCTTGCAGGATCTCCCTTCTGTTTATGAGAACCCTGAAGGTCCACTGACTAGACACAGGAAAAAAGAAAAAGGATTCAGCTAAAGGAGCATAGCAATCAAAAAGTTGACACATTCATATGACAAGTTTGTATCTGACTTAAATCAGTTCAGCTTTTCTGGGTGTCTCCTTTAGACATAAAAATTGCTGTTGTTAAATAAGTCCTTCAGAGACCTGAGAAACCCTTCAGAAACATATCAATAGATCATGGGCTACTTTCCACCTGTTGCTGATTTAAGACTAAGAAAGCAGCTTCTCTTATTGAAGGCTGAAAGAGGAAAGAAGTGGAAACTTTTCAGAATTGCCGTCTCTTGGCCACACACAGCTGTTCCGCTGGTTTGTGGTTCTGCATGAAGAACTAGACGGGCTTGGAGTGCTTGAATTATGATTCTTCCTATTGCACTAAAGTGGGGGCAAGTGGAAGGAGGGAACATTTCTCTAGTCACCTTAAAAATGGATGCATAAAAAAAGCTGACACTGTATAGGTCATTTCCAGATGTCAGCATTCTCAGTTATGATAGCTGCAAACCACAGAGCAGCTCATGGATGAAGCACCTGTTATCCTAGGACTTTAGCGCTCTCATCATATTTTGAGTAATCTGGTAGTACGTTTGGCATGTAGGTTTCTGGCATGCTAGGTACCCAGAGAAAATCTTGGTGGAAGTTCAGGTGGTACTGACTAAAGTCTTTTTGGCATTTGGCAAATGCCAGTATTTGTCCTTAAAGGTGCTGTTTTTTTTTTTAAAGAAGAAAGGTCAGAGTTTTATAATTTATTGTTGTATTGTAAGTCATTTCTGACTTATGGTGGCTCTAAGGCAAACCTATCATGGGGTTTTCTTGGCAAGATTTGCTCAGAGGGAGTTTGACTAATTTTCAGCCTCCATTTAAGTCATGGTGGGTAAAATTTAGTCTTCCAGATATTGTTGGACTGCAATTCCCAGCACTCTTAGCAATTGTGCCAGCTAAGGCTTATGGGAGTTATAGTCCAGCATCATCAAAATGGCCATATTTTGCTCATTCCTGATCTGTAAGCAGTATGCAGCTCAGGTGTTCCTCTCATTTCAGGACTTTATAGATCAACTTGCAAATAGATTAATAAACAATTTTTTAAAAAAAATCAATTTGAAATTATTTTCAGGAAAAAACCCTGTACTTATAGTATACCAAAACTGATAATCTGTCACAGGAAGTTGCACGTTAAGTAAGAAACTGACTTTCAGCCCTTAAAGGATGCTGATATTGCATTTTTTATTTTTCTGAAAATTTCCAGGGGGAGGGGAATTCCACATAGCTTCAAAATTTACAGAAATTTTGCATTTCTAATGAAATAGAAAAGAGTTGTTCCAGTAGGGCAGATTCTGATATAGTCTTTATCTGGCTTCCACAGTCACCAAATTTCTGTTCTGTTTGGCTGCTATTTTGGGGAGAGGTAGGGAGAATATCTATTGTCCTTTGTGTATAATAGTGAAATAATGACAAACTGGCTACTTGTTACCTGTTTGTAACCTTCATTGAAATGACTGATAGCTTTACATGCATGTGGTGGTAATACCTTTTCAGCCAGTTTCTGGAGTACAGAGCTGTATGTTTGAATATTCCTCCCCTGCTCCTCAGTGTTTCGTGCAAAACTAGCATGTTGGGAGAAGGTTTTGACCTTACTTGTCTTCTAACATGATTTTTTTTTGTGGGGGGAATATGGGTGGATTTTTTTTTTCCAGTATGGGAATGCAGCTATACCTCAGTTAATGAAGCAGATGTTTTCCTGGGCTCTACTTCTTTGTCAGAAAATTGTATACCAGAGGCAGAAATAGCATGGAAAGAATAGGGATAAGTTCTTAACCATAAAAAAAGAAGAGCAGTTCAGCCTTCCAGCCTTCTGTATGTAGGTAAAATAAGTACCCAGCTTGTTGGGGGCAATTAACTAACACACTGTAAACCACTTAGACTGCTTGGTGCTATAAAGTGGTATAGAAATGTAAATCCTATTGCTAAATGCTATTTCAGAAAACAGTATGCGCATGTGAAATGAAATGGCCAGGTCAGGTCAGCCTTCCATAAATATACATTTGAACCTTTTGGAGACCACTAGTAGTTTTTTTCTGAAATGCATCCACCATCCTCCATTTCTTCCACGAGCTTCCACTCTTGTTAAGATTTCCATTTTGACAGCCGAACCTATAAATCTATGTTTTGACGTGGTGGGAGCAGCTGCTGAGGCAGGTTGTTCTGCTCTCCCTTTTAATTTCTGTTTTACTTTCCACCCATGCTCAGTAAGGAGTTCTGTTTACCTTCCGTGGTTTTAGGCAGGCAGGCATGGCTCCAGTAGAACCAGACACAGCAGAATCCTGCTGTTTCCCAGCTAAAGTTTTGTTTATTGCATTTTTTACTGAAGTCACATTGCTGCAACCAGATGCTGAATGTCTGATTCTACAGCTCTCCACTATCCTGCCAATGCCAATTAAAACAACAACAACATCCAGCTAGAAGGAGGATGAAGAGAAAAAGTGTGTTAGATGTAAAAAGCATCAAAAATAAAGGGGGCTTAAAGGTGCCAGCTTAGTTCAGGGTGAGTAACTTCTGGGGGCCGCTTTGGTACCTCATACCTTTTTGGTACCTCACACTTTTGTCAACTGTGACCAGAGGGGAGGAACATATTTTTGGTCTATGGTCTACATGTTGCCCACCACTGTTCTCACTGTACCATTGACCAGTTTGTCCATCCTTTTCTAAAAATACCACAAATTCCTCTGCAAATATGCATGGACTTCAGCCTTCAGATGTATAAACAGATCTTTAACTTCCTCAGTTTAAGAATAACAATGGTGGGAGTTCATCAGAAAAACAGAGGGGTGAGTTATTTACCTACCCTGCCTCAAAACATATGGGAAGAAGGGGAAAAATGTCATCTTGGGATAGTTTAAGTGTCCTATAGTTCTTGCCAAGAGAATAGCACTATTTTCATGCAGTTTGGTTCCCACTCAATGGACAGATGTTCATATGAAAGCTTCATTCATTTTCAGCCCATTGTGCTCTTTTGCCAGCTTTAGTTTGGGATGACTTGTTATTATCCTCACTCTTTCAAGTTGTACTTAGTATTTGGAAGTGCTTAATTATCTCCATATGCATTTTCTCCACTAATGTTCTATTCCTAATAATGGAATTTGAAACTGAGGCTGGCTAAGAACTATTTATTTTTTTAATTTTTACTGTTTGGCTGTCAATTCAGTGCTTTGACTTGATTGAGTTTAGAGGCAAATGGTTAATGTTTGTCGTCAAATTACCCTGAACAGCTGGTTAGCTAAATCCAGTAATTCTGAAGAGAATGAGCATTTAAGACTGGCTGATAGTAGAATCAACTCAAGCAGTCAACTGACACAGTAGTATTTTTCAGATTAGTTGTGTAGACCCAGGAGTGACATCTCCCCCCCAAAAAAGGCCACATTTGCAGAGGATCTTGGGGTGAATATCTTGCAGTATATGTCTTAACAGTGGCAAGACTTGTCCTTTGGCATCCTTTTGCAAGTAAATAATCTTGGGATATATTGCTTCAACTTGTATGACTTACATCAAAACAGTCGGGGCTGGTGGAACTGGAACTGCATTAGAATTAGAAGAGTTAATTCAGGAGACTGTAGTTTAGAAGCTTCCAACTATCATGAAGCCATTTTTGTTAGGACCAAAAGTAACGTTCCCAGGCTCTGTTCTAAATGAGATGTATGGCAAAGGTTCAGAGCCTCTCACCTACCCAAGTCAAAGAATGTGACAGCAATGTATTGTGATGTGCCAGAAGCTTCACACACTTTTTGTGTTTGCCATCCTAATTAAGTAAAGCACATTTGTCTTGCTGGGGTCACAAAGTATGTAATCATGGTGTTAGAACCCAACCTTACTCGTGGCAATCCCTTGCAAACTGCTTTCTAGAGGCTTTTTAAAATGGCCAATAAGATAGCCAGTATATGGCTAGATGAGTATTTTTCATCTCTATCCAGTAGTATTGGTTTCTTTATTAGCTTGGCTCAGTTTCCTTCCAGTGACTTATGCTTTAGCCCAGTCCTTCTAGTTCGTACTCAAGAGCAGGCTGACATACAGTAAGCCCTTTTGTGGTTGCTAAAATATTTTCCACTGTTGGTGCCAAGTTCAGTCAGATCTAGAGGAAGCAGAGTTGGTTTGGGGGGTGGGGGGAGCACCAAGCACAGAAGAGGATGATCTTCAACTTGAGAGTTTCAGTTTCATCTCATCTCTGGGTTGTCAGGCAAAATAAGTACTTTTATGTTTGCTTAAGTTGGACTTTTGGATCCAAACTGGTTGGCATAGGATTAAAAAAAAATCAGTGGGATTGAGAGAAGATATTCAAGTCTGTGGTGCCTTGAGGGTTTTTCTAGCCAAAAGGTACAAGATATGAATATTCCAAACAACAAGAGCCTGCTACTGTCTCTACTGGATTGGTAAGGGGCTTTCAGAATTGTTGTGTGCCTTCAAGTTGTTTCTAACTTGTGCCAACCTTAAAGCAACCCTATGCTGGGGTTCCCTTGCCAAGATTGATTCAGAGGGAGTTTGCCTTTGCTTTCTTCTGAGGCCGAGAAAATGTGACTTGCCTAAGGTCATCCAGTGGTTCTTCATGACTGAGTGGGGATTTGAACCCTGTTCTCCAACACTCTTAACCACTACACTGGCTCAGTTGCATCAGAGCATGGGAGTATTACACCTTCCAGAATTCCATAGTGAGAATGCTTCTAGTCTCTGTTTCATATATTAAGCAGCCACCAAAACCCTTTCTTCCTAATGCTGTACATTCCATTGCTTCAGTAATAGATGGGGGCTTGGAACAGTCTGTCAGGGTGATGCAGCTTTCCACATACATTCAGTATGAGCAGTTGGAAGCAATTGACAAATAACCACATTAAATATGAAACTGATATTGTACTAAATGAGTATTTCCACATCAGATCTTGCATACTGTGGATAGCATGGGCAGAGCCCTAGAGTTTCCAGGATCTGTTCAGCAGTGGAAGAGTCTGTTTCCATTCACCTTTGCCCATGATAGGTCATATTACTCACCTGTGGCTTTCCAAAGGACCCAGACATGTTACAGATATACTTCAGTTTCTGAGCCAGTGATTTCTATTTTGAGGGCAAACTTAAAGATCTGTGCTTTATAACCAGGCTGGGACTAGAGAGCTAGCAAGGGAGGCTTATCTGCTCTTTCTGTGGACACACTGCTGCAACCTGACACTGCAAAGCTGTGTTTATCCAGCCCTCATTTACCATCTTGACCATGCCAATGCTGCTAAAAGTCTTTCAGCCAGAAAAAGGATAAGGAAGTAAAGGGGTCTGGGGGCATAAGAAGATTTGTAAAAAGGTGTGTTTTTGTCAGAGACTTTGTTAAAAGAGGTTGGCCTGTATTTCTGTTATATCATAGAAAGCTGTATTATGCCAGACTAGCATTGTTACTACCTTGGCATTGTTAGTATTTCAGTGAATACATTTTTAAGCTTTATGGGTAGCCTCAAGAAGGCCTAAACAGGGACAGTGATACATGTGAGCAAACACCAGAGATGTAATCAACCTCTTGTAGATTTCTACTTTTTTTTTCCATGAGGAAGGAGAAGGTTATATTGAATTGCTTCCCTTCATGAATAAAAATGTCATCATGCGAAGACTCCCTTGTTCCTTTGTTCCCATAGTCACCCTCATCTTGTTTCCCTGTCTGTCACATGTTGGGAAATGTGACTTCATCTATTTTCCATTGGACCATCTTTAATCCTTGAGAGCAGTTGCAACATCTCATTTTTATGCTGCTTTCATGACTTTAAAAAAGGCATGAGTTAGTGGAAAAATCCTGACCTCCTATTGCAGCTGTTGCAGATAAGATTGTCCAGTCTATTTAAAAAAACCCATTAGGCGCAACATATTTGAGGGATGTTTATTTAAGGAAATCGTTTATTCCTTAGTTTAAAGGGGGGTGGGCGGAAACAGACAGTTTATTTTCAAAGCAGCTATTCTAGTTTGACCTAATGTACCTAATAGGACAGGGGACATTTATTGCTCTGGTGTTTCCTGCACTGCTGGTCACTATAAGCATCATCAGCTTATGGCTACTTTCCTTGCCTTATTGGTGTTCTGTATGAATGCCAAAGTGTTCTGTAGTCTGAATTGGGTTGTACTGAAGGTTCAGTTTGATGTACAGCATACAAAAGCATGAGTATCCAGACCAGACCCATTTCCACATTACACTCTTACAGCGCGATTATTCCACTTTCAACATCCTAGGGAATCCTGGGGTATGCAGTTTCGGGAGGGGTCAGGTGGCCCCTCCCGAAACTGCAAACCTCAGGATTCCCTAGGATGTTGAAAGTGGAATAATCACGCTATAAGAATGTAGTGTGGAAATGGCCCAGGTCTCAGCCAGCCATGTGAAAGAGACTGGAGTAGAGGTAAGGAAACTGGTGCTCCAAATACCAGTCTTCACCAGCGTAGCTAATGGTGGTGGTGAAGACTGCTGAGAGCTGTAGTTCTGACATACCTGAACAGGTGAAAGTGAGCATTCAGCGTGGCCATCCTGGTGTACATCAGATGACAATTCCTGTCATCTGAATTGTGCTGTGCTGGCTGAGTGTTATGGTCATTGTTATCTGACACCTGGAGGGCTCTTGGTTGGGGAAGGCTTGCTGGGAGAATAGAGAGTACTGAAGCAGAGCCATGTTGGACAGAGCAAAAGTCTATTTAGTCCAATATTCTATTGCTACTGTGGCTGAGCAGTTGCCTCTGGGAAGCCAAGCAGCATGTCATGAGTGTAACTGCAACTTTTCCATGTCTTGGAAGGGACCAGTGGCAGTCAGAAATATCT
Source organism: Iguana delicatissima (assembly GCA_948472985.1). Lineage (NCBI taxonomy): Eukaryota > Metazoa > Chordata > Lepidosauria > Squamata > Iguanidae > Iguana > Iguana delicatissima. The sequence goes on from CAOKZL010003598.1 coordinate 70,342, forward strand.
GCCCTTGCCAGAATAGCAGAATGACTTGTGCCTACTCAAATACTCTAGCTCAGGGATGGCAGTTGCGTTGCCCACTAGATGCTGTGGGACAGCATCATTGCTAGTCAGCATAGTAAGTGGTGAGAAATTTTAGGATCTGTAGTCCAACATCTGTAGGGCAAAATGACTGCTGTAGATATTTTCATGGAATTTTAGAGTAGCTCTAGACCACATTTACTGTGTGGTATGTATCTGAATAAATACCCTGCATGCAAGCATTCAAACTGGAAGGGTTTTTGGTCACTTCTATATAACTTTCAGATACCATGATTCACGAAGCATTCACCCAATTGCTTGGACACTGGAGGAATTAGAAGCTTGCCAGTGCTTAGTTTGCTGTTGGGGCAGAGGTTCAGATGGCCCAAACAACATAGGAGGAATGTCTGTGTCTGTACGTATGCTGGCTTGTATGTTGGGTGTGCATGTGTTTCCCTTACACATTTGCCCAAAGTACAGTCTGTCCAGAGGCGATGTATAGATTCTTTTGTATACACTGGTGTCGTGCTTTCGCCTAGGTGTTGCTGCAGAAAAGACAACACATCAGGTGTTTGGAGTGTGTAGTCCTACAGATGATATTGGACCACATATCCCATTAGCCCTAGCCAGTACAGGCACTGGTTAAGGATGGTGGAAGCTGCAGTCTGACAGTGCATGGAGGGCCATATATTCTCTGCAATTAGGATAAAGATCAAGGCAGCCTTCCCCATCCCATATCCTCTAGATTTATTTGACTACAATCCCTATCATCCTTAGCCAGCATGCAGAAGAATCTGCAGCTGTGACATGAGGCACAATCAAACTGGTGTGTTCTGAACAAAAGGAAATCTGCAAGGCCTTGTCACATTCGTGAATGAGTCAAGCTGCCTTAAAACATCTGGCAGAGGAGACTAGAAGCAGATTTCTTATTGTACTGCTAGAAGTATGGGGGTTTATATTTAGTGTGACACTGACAAGAACTCTGAGCATACTATTTACTAGTAGAGAATGGACGGGGGCTGAGATGATCAGAGACAGAGATGGAATAGGTATGCGTATGCATAAATGTTTGTGTATTTGGGAGTGTGGGACTGTATGAGGAAGTCATCAGCACATCTGACAACAACCACACAATGCTGTCCGTTTGACTGCTGTGGAAGGGATTCTACAGGCATATGTTGGTATGGGACAAGAACCCTTTCACATAATTATTGAATGTGTGGATTTTATGGCCCAACGAGAGCACTTATGCATGTGAAAGAAGTGTTTATTGTGATCATGTTGGCTGCGTATTTGTAGATGCAAATGTGATTTCCTTCATTCAGTGTGAGAAGGGGTAAACAGAGGTGCTTGTGATGGGATCATGAAAAAAGAGTCAGTGTGAATTTAATGGGAAGAGTGTTACATCATGGATATGGAAGGACCTATGGTCACTATCACATTCAGCCATGATGTTCACAGGTCGCTTCTTGGAGCAGCCATTGTCTGTCTCAAAAAGTTATGATAAAATGAGATCAGAACAGCAAGTGTACCAAAGAGTATTGTGGAAAAATTGTTTCTTCCCATTTTTTTTCAGATTTTTCCTGACCCTTCTGACTTTGATCGCTATTGTAAGCTGAAGGACCGTCTGCCTTCAATTGTGGTGGAGCCAACAGAAGGGGATGTGGAGAGCGGAGAGTTAAGATGGCCGCCTGAGGAGTTCCTGGTCCAGGAAGAAGAGGAAGAAAACTGTGATGATGGAAAGAAAGAGAGCAAGGAGCAATAAATGCCACAGAGAAGCCCGCCTGTACTACTTAAGATGCAGAGTCATCTTGAGAGGGGAGAACAGCTGTTCTGGAAGGTCTTTTTCTACAAAAGACATTCAGTCTTGCACCTGCAAGATCTTAGTTTTTTCATATTCTCTACTGAGAACTGAAGTGCTTGATGTGACAATCTCCAGCTGAAGTTAATGAAGAAAGTTGGACAGAGGGAAGAAATGGCTGCTCTGTTTAAGATTGCTGTTGAATTTTGTTGAGGTTATCTGAGCAGTCATGAAGTTACAGGTCGCTTTGGTGAAAGATTAGAGAGGCAGGAAACACACTCTTTTTTGGTTTTTGTTCTGAAGTGTGTGGAGCGGAAGAAATGACTGCAAAGTGTAAAAATGCGGCTGCATTTATGTAAGGAACTGTCTCTGGCCACAAAAGCATGAGAATAGTATTCATCTCTCAAAACTTTGCCTTCTTTATAGTGCTTCTGTTTTCATGTGTGTGCGCGCGCATGTGTGTCGGGGTCGGGAGATATGGTAACATGCCATTGACATGCTCCAATGACATCACCAAGTAAAGCAGGTATTCCTGCTTGTTGCAGCATAGAGGAGCAATGGATCAATAACTTTTCCCAGTCTATGATCATTTTCTAGAGTGGCATCATACTATTTGGCACTGGCTTGCCCAGCCAGTTAAAACAGAAACTCTCTTTTCCTTCTTTTCTCCCTCTCTTCCTGCCACTTATTCTTAAAATAGGCATTTTGTTCTTGCAGTACTGAATAGCTTTGTACTGGCACAGGGCTGCTGACTTTAAATAGCAGTCTTTTGCCACTTGTCCTGCAATAGCCATGTTCATTCTACCCATGATTTTTTTCAAGAAATATATATAAAAAAAAAAAACCCAAGTCCAGTCTGAATGGCAGGTGAGGGAGATGTTTAAAAGGCTTCAAGATATTTTTGACATAAAGGTGAATTTGCCTATATATTTGGTTTTCCTGTTGCCGAAGTTGCCACGATGCATGTAGTTGCTGTAAAATCCCAGCCTCTTTGGCGGCAGCAGGCTTGGTTTGATAATGAGAAAAAGTGGAATCAAGAACTCATTTTTCATTATAATACAGAAGCCAGCCTGGTTCATCAATTACCAAGAGCCCAAACAGAACTTTGGAAGTAATCTGAATATGGGAATAACATAAATAATTGTTTAGGGAAAGCAGATTTCTTCCAAACATTTTTTTTTTTTGAGAAGTGTTGCTGTCTCTCAGCATTGCAGAGAAGATACTGTACTTTTTGAACACATCTGTGGGATCTATCGATGGGAGTAAATTGTTCTAAATTCCCCTTCCTTTTGTTTGTCCTGTTTCTCCTCTCTCAGGAGAAGGAAAACAGATTGCAGGATAAGCTAAGCTTGCAGCTTTCTAGGAATGCACCATCTGACTGGTGGAAGTCTTTGCTGCGACTTCATAGTACATAAGGACCACTCTGAGAAATCCAAAGCCAATTATTTCCATTTTGTTTCTGGAGACACTAAAATGATGTAAAACACATCACAGCCTTAACAGGATATTCAGAAGAGTTTCCCATGTCTCTTGTGTATTGGCTTATTTACTATTATTATTATTTTTAGAAAACTATGGGGACTTTGTGTATATATTTGTATTTGATACCTCATGGGTAGTTAAAAAAAAGTGCTCATAAGGAGTTAGAGGAATTTGCTTGTTCAGATCAGCTGGATATTCTCCTCTAGTCTTGTCTTGCTTGTGTTTTTAACATAATGGCAATAACTTTTTAACAGCTGTGAGTCATTGTTACATGTGGTTGTGAGATTGCAGACTACTGCGTGAGTTTGTTTGTTTGTTTTTTAAAGTGTAATGATGTAGGGATAGAGTTGGGTGTTCTTGTGTGTTCTTTTGGCAGCCAAGAACTTGTCACACATGTACTACCTGTCTTGGTGGATGTTTTGGCCTCACTAAAACTTATTCTGCATCCTGATGTAGCCAAGGTTGCTTTAAAACCAATGGATCCAGATGTTTTATGGTCTTGTATCTTTGACATCTGTTCTTGTCTTGCTGTTCAGTAGAATGAATTGCTACACCTGCACACACCCTCAATCACTCTACTTCCTTCCTTTCAAAGATTGCTTTTCATTTTCTATTTTTTTTTCTTTTTTGTCCCAGGTTTGAACTTGTCAAATGTTAGCCACTCAGAAAAGGCAAAAACCCTTAATGCTTAAGAGTGGAAATGCTGTTTGTCTTTAAATATTTGCATATCCTTTTCTGCCTCTTTTTTTTTTTAAAAAAATGTTGCTTGTATTTCTATCTCTTCTGAATGTGGAAGAACAAAGCACTCCAGTCAAACTTCTCCTGTTGTATATTACATTCTATATTTCTGTAAAATTCTTTTTTGAGCCTCAGGGAAAAAAGCTAGCATTTTTTTCAAACTACTTTTGTCACTGTGACAGTTGTAAATAAAGTTTGAAAATGCTTTCCAAACTCTTGTCTTCTGTTCTCATGCTTAAAACTGTCCTTTTTGAACAACTTTGAATATTGAGCAAGCATGAAGAGGGACCAGGCTGTCATGGAATTTAGGAAGCTACTTTTCTGAAGTAATAGTTTCCCCTAATGGTGGGTGGTCATAGTAGTAATATATTGTTATTCATTGTTGTGTTCCTTCAAATTGTTTCTGACTTACAGTGACATTAAGGTGAACTTATCACAGGGTGTTCTTCACATAAATTGTTCAGAAGGGGTGGTTGCCTTTGCTTTCATCTGAGGTTGAGAGAGTGTGACTTGCTCAAAGTCACCTAGTGGGCTCCCATGGCCAAGCAGGGATTTGAACCCTGGTCTCCCAGTTTTCTACTCCAGCATCTGAACCAATATACCACACTGGCTCTCATTACTATGTTTTTGTTGTTGTTTTTAAAAAACCATTGCATTACTTGTTGCTCTTCTCTTGATTTCCTCCACCCAAAGAAGTTACCTTAGGACAGTGGTTCTCAACCTGGGGGTCCCCAGATGTTTTTGGACTTCAGCTCCCAGAAGTCCTAAGCATTGACCATAGTGGCTGGGGCTTCTGGGAGCTGAAGTCCACAAACATCTGGGGACCCCCAGGTTGAGAACCACTGCCTTAGGATAAGAGAGTGACCTAAATTTGGAAAAAAAATGTCAATATGTATCTTAAAATGTCTAGAAAAATAATTCGGCAAAAGTAACTAGAAAATATTTGTCCACATTGTCCCTCAAACAACATCATTCAGCTAATGCTTCCAAATGTCACAGAAGAGCTGGAGGCAGGTCCCTTCTCAACCACAGAGAGACTTAATCAGTATAGAGTTGGAAGGGACTCTTAAACTCATCTAGGCTTCCTCCTGGCAGTGAAAGCATTCCTGACAGCTAGCCATCTAGGTCCTGTTTAAAACCTCCAGAGAAGGAGACCCTGTAACTTTGTGAGGCAGTCTGTCCCCTTTGTGCCTTTTATATATAAAGTTGCATGCCGCACCCTGCTGCCACTGTTGGCATCATTTGAACCATCTGAGAAAAGCCTCCCAAACCATTTTTATTATAAAGCCAAAAAAGAGCACATGGTTAGCTATAAAAATAAACAAAAGCACATGGTTAGCTATAAAAATAGCATCAAACAGTCTTAAAAGCAACAACCAATTGTGTGAGGAAACTCACAAATGCCACAAATAAAATCACTCACCAAATGCCTATGGGAGCAGGATAACCACTGCCTGCTGGCACTGTAGTTCGTTTATTTGTTGCATAAGTAGTATGGTTGTAAATCTTCATAAATTTCATTTTTGGGCAAGAAGGAATAATTTCGTTACTTTTTTCATTTTGAATTATTCACAGTCTGGGACTTACTTTTCACAAGCCACACATTACATTTTTGTGCAGAAAGTAGAATTTTCTGCAGACTGTTCTTTTCTACACTGAAATGTTTTTCTGCACAAAAAAAGTGTGTTTTTCACACAGAATAAATCCCAAACTGCAAAGATTATCATTCTTCTTCTTGTCAGGGTTTCCCAACACTTGGAGAGTCAATTCTTTGTCTTTCACTCAAATATTTTTGAGTACTCTTTCCATCTCTAATAGGCAGTAAATGAATTTACTTACCACATTTATGTCTACCTTTGTTCTAAGATTGGGGTGAAGAACCTGTGACTGGTTAGATGATGCTTCACTACAACTCACATCAGCCTCAGCAAACATGCCCAGAGATGATGGGAGCTGAAACCCAGCAATTTAAACTCCCATACAGTTAGCTCAAGGTTCACACAATCCCCTGCCCCACAAGCTCAAAGCCACATATGTATGCTTTGTTTTTAATAGTTAATGTGTTTTAGGGGGTTTAGATGGGTTATGTTTTAATTGCTTTTAATGTATTTATATACTGTTGTAGTACCGCCTCGATCCGTTGGGAGAGGCGGGATATAAATAAATTTTATTATTATTATTATTACTTCCTCTACCTCATTTCATCTTCACAACAAAATTAGGTGAAAAGCAAGTGACTCAAAGGTACCCACCTAGTGTTAAAGGTGAATGGAATTCTCAAGCTGGATCTTCCAGAGTCAATCCACTCCTCTCACCAGGGAGCATGGAGAGTATGTATGTCTAGAAGATGTTGGGAAGCAGCTCCTATATTTCTAGAAGATGTTGGGAAGCAGCTCCTATCTTTCTTCACTATAGGTTATGTTATCCTGATTTCTGGGGTCCCGTGGGGGACACCTCAATGCGCTCACAATAATGGGGAATGGGAATTAGCTAGAGCACAAGCTAAAGCAATGCGAGAGGCAGGGCAATGTAACGAGATCTTGAACCCAATATTTACGGGGTCAGGCTGAGTCACAAACCAAGCAAAAGTAAATTAAAATTGTTTTCTTTATTTAAATGACAGTCTCTGCGCGCTTACGTACTCACTTACACAGACCTAAGAAAGGAAAGGAAGAAAATTGATAGAGGATTTAGAGAGGGATTTCTCAGGGAAAATACTACACCTGATCTTGTAGCCCGGGTAGCCAGAAGAAAGTCTGTAGGAGCGGAGATTCTCAGCACATGGAAGCTGAGGGGAAGGCTCGGCAAACGGAGCAACAGCAAGGCGGGATGAAAGCCAGGAGCGATCCCAAGAAGCGCTCAAAATCAGGGGTTCTTATAGGGGAAAATGTGCCTGTAGGGTAGTCTGTTCCCAAGGAAAACAATAGGTTTCGGGTTGGAGATAAAGCCTGTGAAAGGTCAAATTTAGAATGATTGGATTTTGACGACGCTGTCAATAGCGCAGACAGTATGCAAATGGGGAGCGCTTGACAGTTGCCTATTCGGAAGCGCTGATCTCGTCAAGCTGCCTGTTCGGGGCAGAGAATCTTTTGTATCCTTCGTGCATACTTAATGTAGTTTTAAAGTGTACTTGCCTGGAGGTCTCCTGAACCTGCTTGCCAGAAAATTATTGGCCTGTCTGAATGGTCTAGTATATTTCAGCTCGTTCGGCCATGTCCACTTGAGTGCTTGTCCAGGGGCCTCGCAAGCACGTGGAGGGGAGCAGTAGGGAATGGCCAAACTCTTAATATTAAATAATAAGCCTTGGGTTCGGACTATAAACCACAGTAACAGTTAGGCTGACTGGAGTTGATGGGATTTGTAGTCCAGCATAGCCAGATGTTTTCCACCCCCTACTTTAACAAGTACACCGACCCTGTTCTAACAGAAGGGCGGCTTTCCTGAAACATAACAAGAACTATGGACTCTCCCTAAATAAGCCACTACCTCTTTCCTTGTTTCCAAAATCCTGAAAAAAAAGGACATTTTTAGGTAGCTTCACATTCATCCTGGAAGCTAGAACACCCTCAGTATTTGCAAAGAAAAACTTGAATACTGCTGTAAAAATTAATATCTAGTGCTACCAGATAACTTCAAAACATACATTTTCTTTAAAACTAAAAACACATTCTCACAGTTGGGATTTGTTTTAAACTGCTAACATGTCTGCTGCATTTCATAGCAGATTGGGCCCACATTGTCCTGGAAATGCGTCATTTATTTAATTTTTTCCAGTTATGAAGCTTTTAAAGGCACAGCATTTCTGCCAGAAGAAACTCCAGCAGCATAAATGCCAAGGGTGATAACTTTAATCCCATTGCTCATTAATTTGTAATGGAAGCCATTCCCTTTCCCCAGACCTGTTCCTTATAGAGACATACTTTGTCCATCCCAGAATGTTAGGCTTTGTTTAATTTTGATTATCTATTACAGTTCCTTTTGTAGCCCTGCTATAACAAAAAGGACCTTTAGGTTAGAGTGCAAAGTTATATCAGGCTTGCCCTCTGTTTGAATAAATTATCAGAGCTTTGGGTATGAGAGCAAAAGAATTTGTTTTCCCGCAAGAGTCAAAGGAAGAAGATCAAGGAGGAAGCAGCACTGTGTAAGGTTACTTCACAACAAATTGTCAAAAACATGTAGGTTTTTGTAAGTTGCAACCAGGTTTTGGTTAGAAGGAATAGAAAATAAGACTGTGGCATTGATAACGGCATGAGATTTCCATAATCTCGCCTGTTTGGGGAAACAATGTGGGATGACAACTTTGGGCCCATCCTATTCCTTCAAATTCAGGCAGGGATACTTTTGCTCTATTCTACCTTTCTGGTTTGAGGAACCACCTGTGCCAAAATTCCAGGTTGTTTGGTGGACTCTATTCTCCTGTAAGAACCTGCCTGTATTTTCAGATCTTTTGGGAAGAACTTATTCTTTGTTCCACCATCCTCACTGGGTGCATGTGATGGGAACACAGGAGAGGGCCTTCTCATTAGCTGCCCCCAGGCTCTGGAACTCCCTTCCTTGCTAGAGAAGCTAAACTGGTACCCTTCTTACTATCTTTCCACAAGCAGGCAAAACTTTTTTTATTCTGGCAACTCTCTGAGAATTGATTTTTCAAGGGAAACAGGCCTTGTATAATGTGCTGGACTTTTATTTCTTCTTGTTTCAACATTTTAAAAATTTTATGGTGATTTAATTGCTTTTTAACTTTTGTATGCTGTTAATTATTAATAAAGTTTGTTTTAACTGGTGTAAGCCACCTTGAGTCCCATTATAAAATAAAAACAATAACAGTAATAATTCCAAGCACACGCATGGCATAGAATCATAGAAATGTAGAGTTGGAAGAGGCCACACAGGCCATCCAGTCCAACCCTCTGCCATGCAGGAACACCCTCAAAGCACTCCCAACAGATGGCCATCCAGCCTCTGCTTAAAAACCTCCAAAGAAGGAGACTGCTCTACACTCCGAGGCAGCATATTCCACTGCCGGACAGCCCTGACTGTCAGGAAGTTCTTCCTGAGATTCAGTTGGAATCTCCTTTCCTGCAGCTTGAATCCATTGCTCCTTGTCCTGGTTTCTGGAGCAGCAGAAAACAAGCCCTCTCTCTCCTCTACATGGCATCCCTTCAAATATTTAGACATGGCTATCATGTCCCCTCTTAACCTTCTCTTCTGCAGACTAAACATCCCCAGCTCTCTAAGTCTATCCTCATAGGGCATGGCTTCCAGGCCTCTCACCATTTTGGTCACCCTCCTCTGGACTTGCTCCAGCTTGACCATGTCCTTCTTGAATTGGGGTACCCATAACTGGACACAGTATTCAAGATGAGGTCTAACCAAAGCAGAGTAGAGTGGTACCAGTACTTCCCTTGATCTAGACACCATACTCCTATTGATGCATCTGAGAATTGCATTGGCTTTCTTGGCTGCCACATCACACTGCTGACTCATGTTCAGCTTGTGGTCTACTAAGACTCCTAGATCTCTTTCACACGTACTGCTATCCAGCCACGTGTCCCCATCCTATATTTCTGTATTCCATTTTTTCTACCTAACTGTAGGACGTTACACTTCTCTCTGTTGAATTTCATTTTGTTAGCCTTGACCCAGCTCTCCAATCTGTCCAGGTCATTTTGAATTTTAATCCTGTCCTCTGGCGTATTAGCAACCCCTCCCAACTTGGTGTCATCTGCAAATTTGATGAGCATGCCCTCCATTCCTTCATCCAAGTCGTTGATGAAGATATTGAACAGCACTGGCCCAGGACAGAACCCTGTGGCACCCCACTAGTCACTTCCCTCCAGGATGAAAAGCAGCCATTCGTGATCACCCTTTGGGAAGGGTCAGTCAACCAGTTATAGATCCACCTGACAGTAGCCCTGTCCAGCCCACATTTTACTAGCTTCTTTGAAAGAATGTCATGGGGAACTTTGTCAAAGGCCTTACTGAAATTGAGGTATGCTACATCCACAGCATTCCCTTCGTCTATCAAGCTAGTAACTCTATCATAAAAAGAGATAAGATTAGTCTGGCATGACTTATTTTTGAGAAATCCATGTTGACTTCTCGTGATTACCACATTGCTTTCTAAGTGATTAGAAACTGACTGCTTAATGATCTGGTCCAGGATCTTTCCAGGTACTGACATCAGGCTGACTGGGCGATAATTATTTGGGTCCTCTTTTTTCCCCTTCTTGAAGATGGGGACAATATTTACCCTCTTCCAGTCTGCTGGAACTTCTCCTGTCCTCCAAGATTTCTCAAAGATTATAGCAAGCAGTTCTGAAATTACCTCTGCCAGCTCTTTTAATATCCTAGGATGCAATTCATCTGGCCCTGGAGACTTGAATTCATCCAGTGTGGCCAGGTATTCCTGTACCACCTCTCTACCTATTATGTGCCTTGTTTCCCCTGCTTCCTCACCTGCTCCCCAACCGCCAGGTTGAGTGCTTGTATCCTTCTGGGGAAAAACTGAGGCAAAGGAGGTATTAAGTAGTTCTGCCTTTTCTCTTCCCCCTGTGAGTAATTCGCCATCTTCTCTGCGCAGCGACCCTATCGTCTCCTTCTTTTTCCTTTTTCTGCGGACATATTTTAAAAAAACCTTTTTATTGTTTATAATGTCTCTGGCCAGCCTAAGTTCGTTCTGTGCTTTAGCCTTTCTGACCTCCTCCCTACATCTCTGGGCTACTTGCTTAAGTTCTTCTTTGGTGGTTTCCCCCTTTTTCTATTTCCTGTACATGTTTCTTTTAACACTTAGCTCAGCTAAGAGTTCTTTAGTCAACCATTCTGGTTTCTTCAGATGCCTTCCATTTTTCCTCCTTATTGGCACAGTTTTAGACTGTGCCTTCAGTATCTCCCTTTTAAGAAACTCCCATGCCTCCTGAACTCCTTTCCCTTTCACTATTCTTGACCAAGGAATTCCAGCCAGCAGCTCCCTAAGTTTACAGAAGCCTGCTTTTTAAAATCTAAGATGAGTGTCTGGCTACACTTATCTTCTTTTTCCCACTGAATGCCAAATTCCATTAGGGCATGGTCACTCCCCCCCACTAAAGATCCAACCACTTCTATCTCATTAACAAGGTCATCCCTGCTGGTCAGGATCAGATCTAGAATATTTGATCCCTTTGTCGCTTCTTCCACCTTCTGGACCATGAAATTATCTGCAAGACAAGCAAGAAACTTGCTGGACCTTGCTGTCTTGGCAGAGTTTGACTGCCAACATATATCTGGGTAATTGAAATCTCCCATTATTACTGTATCTCATGTAGGATATATGGTGGGGGTAGGTCTGTAAAAAGGCTACTACAGACTAATCTTCTCAGGATGCATGGTAAGAATCTCACTCAGCTCTCAACAGTAGTAAGAGATTAGCCGGTCACTCTTTTACTGCTGAGTACAGCTGTGGGGAGAAGGAGTGTTTCCCTAGCTTGGCCATAAGGTTTCTGTGGTTCATCCCTACTATTTTTAAAACAGGTTTTACTTCTTTAAATTTGTTATGTAGTCTAATATATTTTTAGATTAATAAATTATTTTGACTCCTTCACATTTTAAATTGTTTTATGTTGTTAAATTGATTTTATCGTTCACCACTCTGAGAGCCTTGGATATACAGTAGTATATAAATACTGTAATCAATCAAAAATTAGTAAAATACAGTACAAATTAGATAGGTCACTCAGGTCATTTCTGCACTCCACTTTAATTAGTGCTATTATTCCACATTCAACATCCTGTGGAATCCTGGGGTTTGTAGTTTACTGGAGCCAAAGAGCTCTCTGGCTGAGAATTCTTATTGCCCCTCCCCAAATTGCCGACCCCAGGATTCCACAGGATGTTGAAATTGGAATAATAGCACTATAGCAGTCTAGTGTGGAAATGACCTCAGTCAAAAAAAGTCACTGGGTGATCTCTAGCCAGTCACCCACCTTCTCAAGCTGGCCCATCTCACAGGGTTGTTAAGAGGGTGACATAGGGAGGAGAGCTGGGTAGGCCAACTTGAATGCAATGGAGAAAAAGTGATATAGAAACAGTGTAAGTAAGTAAATAAATGTGTTTGTTGTTGTTGTATATATACATATATCTGTATTGACCGTCTATATAGATGATCGATAAACTGGTCAACTATGTGGTGACTTTGATGAGGGTAATTTGGCAAATACTTCTCTTCAGCCTCTGCTGACAGGAAGCTGTGATGGGGAGGAAAACAGGTGGACAGCTTGAGGTACCTAAAAGGCAAAGTGATAGTTAGCTGACTCACCTTTCAGTCCTCTCTCGGTTGAATGGATGTGCAAAGGAAGCTGGCCTTGGGACCTGTAGGTTTTATTTTCCTCACCAGTCACTAGCCAGAAGTGGCTCAGTTTAGCAGTAAAGACCCATTTGTCTACTCTACATTTCACAGATGAAAACTGGGACAAGTAAGGCTGAGCAATATCAGAGGGTGGTCAAGATGGCAAACATTATTAATGAGGAATAGCAGCCAAGCTAGAAGAAACTGCAGCAGCATGCTCTTGCTGAAGCCTACTGGAAAGGACAAGATATCTTCCTCTTCTCTTCTCTCCTTCCTGTTCAATGCACAGCAATTTAGGGAAAGGGGGGAAGGAGAGAAACTGGGGTATTAAAAGCAACTAAAAATGTGGATTGAGAGAGAATTAATTGGGATTGTCCTTGCCAAATCAGGGCAGTTGGAAGATATGCACCTGGTACTGTTGTGGTGATCTATGATATGTCCAGATGGACTACCTAATGGATCCAGGCACTGAAACACTATTGGCCTCCAAGCAAACAGGAGAAGCATATTCAGTGTGCAAAATTCTTTTATCTTCAACATATTGCCAGGGTCTGAGACCAAGCCATGTAGCCTCACTATTCATTGTGTCTGTGATTTGGCCCCTTCCCAGGGAAATTGCATGAGCTAGGGTCTGGATAGTGTAGAAGTTACTTTGTGCTGATCTGCACACAAGTAGCTTCTCTTCCTTAAATATTTATGTGTATAGATAACTGGAGTTGGCTGTATCATGCATGTGATGTCAGAGATGAGGCCTTGTGTCATGGCTCTGCTCCCAGGTGCATGTGGTTTTTTATCCCTAAATAAGCCTGTGATGTCTCCCCACATTACAGGGTGACTGTACTTTGACTAAGGAAATCATGAACTTGCTGAAGGTTACCATCTCTTGTCACTAACAAGCTTGAGAGCCCTAAAATACGTTGTGTCATAATTCCAAGTATTAAGGAGAAGTGGGCAATAGATGATACAGATGTATTTTTTGTTTTTGTTGGACTGAAGAAAACTGATTCCTTTTGTTGTTACCATTTCACAAAATCTTTGGTAGGACATGGTAGCACTACGTGTTACTCTTTATAGAAGGGGCAGTAGTTGCTCATCCCTCCAGATGATGTTAGACTGCAGCTTCCAGAATTCCTCCCCATGGGCTGTGCTGGCTAGAGCAGATAGGAGTTGTAAACAAATAATATTTGGGGGCTGCATCATTCCTCTCCCTCTGTTACATAGTAAATCTTACAAATG